>JAREIK010003509.1:231210-255200 GCA_029783825.1 Sapria himalayana | reverse complement strand
CCTTAAATAAAATACTCCTAAATATCGAAAACCTAAATAGATAAAAATTTAAACGGTATACCCTAAATAATAATAAAAATCTCAATATTATTTTTTTTTATAATTTATCTTTGATCATTATTAAAATTATTCAATAGAAATATTGATATTGAATTTTATGATATATAAATATAATTACTTATTTAACAAATATAGTATTCACTTATGAAAAAATTTAAAAATTATTATATTTTCAAAGGTTATAAACTTTGAAAATATCAAAAATAAAAAAAATAAATTTTTTAATATTTTTTATAAATAACACCTATAAATCCACTAAATGCATACACAGTTAATTAGTAAACTCCTAAACCCCCGTAATGCCAAATACATAAACCATTAAACCACTTATATACTACTTAATAATTAATAAATCTAATTTTTAATTCTATTATTATAATTTTAAATATTCATTTTAATTATTATTAGTTTATTTTTATCAGAAATATTTATTACAAAATAAATTATGAGTGAGACAAATATAATTTAAAAATATATTACTTATAAAAGAAAGAAAAATTTGAAAATTAAAATTGTTATCCAGAAATATATTTAACTATAATTTTGAATAAATTTGGGTTTTGTAATTATTTTTTAATTAATATCTATCTTAATATCAATAGTTTATAAATTTAATTTTGATCATTATTATAATATATATCAATAAAATTGTTTATATTGAATTTATATGATATATAAATTAATATTATTATAACTAAGTATTGTATCCACATTTCAAAAAATTTAAAATATTATTATATTTTCCAATGTTATAACCTATGAAAATGATAAAAAATTATAAAATTTTTTTTCGATAATTTATTTTTTTAAATAAAACGTATAAACCACTAAAAGCCTAAAAACATAATCACTAAAATTCTAAATGAACAAACCACTAAATACTTAATCCATTAAACTGGTATACAGTAATAATAAATAATAAATCTCATTTTAAATTTTATTCAGTATAATTTTAAAATTTTTTTTAGATATATATCTGTTTATTTTTATAGAAATATTAATGACAAAATAAATTATTAGTGAGAAAGATCTAATTTAAATTAAACTGGTATCCCTAAATAATAAATAAAAAATCACTTTGTTTCATTATAATTTTAAATATTAATTTTAATTATTTATTTGTTTATTTTTATAAATATATTAATTACTGAATAAATTATGAGTTAGACAAATATAATTTATATAAATTATTTTTCAAAAAAATATACATAAACATTTTAAAAGAAAAAAAAATTCAAAACAAAAAATTATTATATAGTATTATATTTTGCTTTGCTTCTGAATCATTTTAGGTTTTGTAATTATATTTTAATTGATATCTATCTTATTAATAATAGATTATTTATTTATTTTTTGATCATTATTAGAATATTTATCAATGAAATTGTTTATATTGAATTTATATGATATATAAATATAATGATTATTATAACTAAAAATTGTAATCACTTTAGAAAAAAATTTAAAAATTATTGTATTTTCAAAGGTTATAACCTTTGAAAATATCAAAAAATAACAAAAATAAATTTATTGTTATTTTATTTTTAAAAAAAAACATATAAACCACTAAATGCATATATTGGTAAATCAGTAAACTCCTAAATACATAAACCATTAAATCACTATATACTACTTAATAATTAATAAATATAATTTTTATTTTATTTATTATAATTTTAAATATTGATTTTAATTATTTATTATTTTATTTTTATAAAATATTTATTACAAAAAAAATTAAGAGTGCGACAAATATAATTTAAATAATTTATTTGTAATTAAAAAAAAATATACGCTTATAAAAGAAGTAAAAATTTAAAAATTAAAAATTATTATACATTAATTTATTATAGTTTAATCTTGTATTTATTTGGGTATGGTAAATATTTTTTAATTAATATCTATCTTATTATAAATAGTTTATTAATTTAATTTTTGATCATTATTATTTTATCTATCAATAAAATTGTTTAAATTGAATTTATATGATATATAATTATTAATATTAAAATAAATAAATATTGTATTCACATTTCAAATAATTTTAAAAATTATTATATTTTCAAAGGTACCTATGAAAATGAGAAAAAATTTCAAATTTTTTTTTGTTATTTTATTAATTAAATTGAACCTATAAACCACTAAATGCCTAAAAACATAAATTGCTAAGCTTTTAAACGACAAAAATTATAAATACTTAAACCATTAAACAGGTGTACATTAATAATAAATCATAAATCTCATTTTAATTTTTATTCAGTATAATTTTAAATTTTTATTTTAATTATTTATCAGTTTATTTTTATAGAAAAATTAATTACAAAATAAATTATTAGTGAGACAGATATACTTTAAATAATTTATATTTCATTAAAAAAATATATAAGCTTATACAAATAGGCATAATTTTTTTAAAAAAATTATTATTTATTAAAATATTTTATTTTGATTTTGTATCATTTTAGATTTTGCATTTATATTTTAATTTATATCATTCTTTTTAATAATAGTTTATTAATCATTTATTGATCTTTATTATAATATCTATTAATAAATTTTTTATATTGAGTTCACATTATATATAATTATTAAGATTATTATAACTAAATATTATATTCACATTTAAAAAATAATTAAAAATTATTATATTTTCAAAGGTTATAAACTTCAAATATTAAAAAAAACAATAAATTAAATTTTTTGATTTTTAATTCTTTAAATAAAAACTATAAATAACTAAAGGCATAAACACTTAAATCACTAAACCCCAAAACACCTAAATAGCTAAACCATTAAAACTTTGTATCCTAAATAATAAATAATAAATCTCACTTTTATTTGTATTCATTATAATTTTAAATATTCATTTTAACTATTTTTAATTTATTTTTATAGAATTATAAATTAAAATATATATAATGAGGAAGAAAATATAATTTAAATAATATACTTTTAAGAACAAAAAATATAAACTTATAAAAATAAGCAAAACATCAAAAACATTATTATTTAGTAATTTATTTTACTTTGATTTTGAATAAATTTCTGTTTTCTAAATATATTTTAAATAATATTTATCTTATTTATAATAGTTTATTAATTTATTTTTCGATCATTAGTATAATCTGATAAAATGAGGCAAAAAAAAACAAAAATTATTATTTAGTAATAAATTTACTTGGATTTTTAATCATTTTAGTTTTTGTAATTAAATGTTAATTTATATCTATCATATTAATAATAGTTAATTAATTTATTTTTTGATAATTGATATAATATCTATCAATTAAATTGTTTATATTTAGTTTATATGATATATTGTTATAATAATAATAATTACTAAATATTATATTCACATTTTTAAAAAATTTTAAAATTATTATATTTTGAAAGTCTATAATCTATAAAATTTTCAAAAAATATCAAAAATAATTTATTTGTTATTTCATTGTTTAAATAGATAATATTTTTAATCAGATATATCCTAAATAATAAACAATAAATCTCATTTTTATTTTTTTCAATATAATTTTAAATATTCATTTTAATTATTTATTTGTTTATTTTTATATAAATATTAATAGCAAAATAAATTGTGTTAGACAATTATAATTTATATAAATTATTTTTCATCAAAAAAAATATAGATAAACTTATTAAAAGAAAAAAATATTAAAAACAAAAAATTATTATAAAATAATATAATTTGCTATGCTTCTGAATCATTATTGGTTTTGTAATTATATTTTTATTTATATCTATCTTATTAATAAAAAATTATTAATTTATTTTTTCATCATTATTAGAATATTTATCAATAAAATTGTTTATATTGAATTTATTTAACATTTAAATATAATCATTATTATAACTAAATATTGAATTCACTTTTGAAAAAAATTTTAAAATTTTTATATTTTCAAAGGTTATAACCTTTGAAAATGTGAAAAAATAAAAAATATATTTTTTTTTGATATTTCATTATTTAAATAAAACATATAAACCACTAAATTCCTTAACACTTAATTCAATTATTCCTAAATCTTTAAAACCCTAAATAATAAATAATAATCCTTTTAAACCGATAACCCTAAATAATAAAAAATAAATCTCAATATTTTTTTTTTCATTATAATTTTAAATATTCATTTTAATTATTTATTTGTTTATTGTTATATAAATATTAATTACAAGATAAATTATGAGTTAGACAAATATAATTTATATAAATTATTTTTCATCGAAAAATATAGATAAACTTATAAAAAGAATAAAAAATTTAAAAACTAAAATTTATTATATAGTAATATATTTTGCTCTCCTTCTGAATCATTTTAAATTTTGTATTTATATTTTAATCGAGATCTATCTAATTAATAATTGTTTATTAATTTATTTTTTGATCATTATTAAAATATTTAGTAATAAAATTGTTTATATTGAATTTATATGATATATAAATATAATGATTATTATAACTAAATATTGAATTCACTTTTGAAAAATATTTAAATATTATTATATTTTCAAAGGTTATAACCTTTGGAAATATGAAAAAATAATAAAAATAAATTTTATGTTAAATTACTTTTTAAATAAAACCAATAAACCACTAAATGCATAAATACTTATATCAGTAAACTCTTAAACCCCTCAATGCCTAAATACATAAACCATTAAACCCCTATATACTACTTAATAAATTGAATTTTTATTTCAATTTATTATTATTTTAAATATTTATTTTAATTATTTATTAGTTTATTTTATAAAAATTTTTATTACAAAATAAATTATGAGTGCGATACATATAATTTAAATAATTTATTTTTAATCAAAAAATATATATACGATTATAAAAGAAGTAAAAATTTAAAAATTAAAAATTATTATCCAGTAATATATTTTACTTTAATTTTGAATCAATTTGGGTTTTGTATATATTTTTTAATTAATATCTATCTTATTATTAATAGTTTATTAATTTAATTTTTGATAATTATTATAATATCTATCAATAAAATTATTTATATTGAATCTATATGATATATAATTATTAATATTAAAATAATTAAATATTGTATTCACATTTCAAAAATTTTTAAATATTAATTTATTTTTAAACTCCTAAACGACAAAACTCCTAATTAATCAATCCATTAAACCGGTATACCACATATAATAAATCATAAATCTCATTTTAAATTGTAATCATTATAATTTTAAATATTCATTTTAATATTATTAGTTTTTTTAATAGAAATATTAATTACAAAATAAAAAATGTGTTAGACAAATATAATTTTAATAATTTATTTTTAATCAAAAAAAAATATAAGCTTATAAAAAGAAGTAAAAATTTAAAAACAAAAATTATTATTTAGAAATATATTTTACTATGATTTTGAATCTTTATATATAGGTTTTGCAATTATATTTTAATTGTTATCAATCTTATTAATACAAGTTTATTAATTTATTATTTGATCATTTTTATAATATATGATAATAAATCTCATTTTTAATTGTATTCATTATAATTTTAAATATTCATTTTAATTATTTTTTAGTTTATTTTTATAGAATTATTATTTACAAATTAAATAATGAGTGAGACATATATAATTTAAATAAATTATTTTTTATTAAAAAAAATAAGTTTATAAAAATAAACAAAATTTCAAAAATTTAAAATTTTATTTAGAAATATAATTTACTTTGATTTTGAATTATTTTGGTTTCTACAAATATATTTTAATTAATATCTATCTTATTAATAATAGTTTATTATTTTAATTTTTGATTTTTATAATAATATATTTTAATAAATTTTTTTATATTGAATATACAAAAAATATAATTTTTAAGATTATTATAACTAAGTATTGTATTCATATTTTATAACTATTAAAAAAATAATATATTTTTAAAGGTTATAACATTTGAAAAACACGAAAATTAATAAAAATAATTTTTTTGTTATTTCATTGATTTAATAAAACCTATAAACACCTAAATGTATAACCATATAAATCAATAAACTCATTAACCCCAAAACCACAAAAAACTTAAACAATTAAAGAGTTATACCCTAAAAAATAAATAATAAATATTTCATCAAAACAGATATAGGCTTATTAATGGATACAAATATTTAAAAATTTAAAATTAATATTTCGTAAAATATTTCACTTTGATTTTGAATCATTTTAGGTTTTCAAAATATATTTTAAACAATATTTATCTAATTAATAATTGTTTATTACTTTTATACGATCATTATTATAATATAAATCAATAAAATAGTTTAAATTGAATTTATATGATATGTAATTATTATGATTATTATAACTTTATATTATATTCACTTTACCAAAAAAAATTAGAAATTAATATATTTTCAAAGGTTATAACATTAAAAAATGAAAAAAAATAATAAAATTAAATTTTTTTTATTTTATTTTTTATATAAAACCTATAAACCACTAAATGAGTAAATTTTAAAATGACTAAACTACTAAACACAGAAGCCCATAAATACTTAAAACATTAAATTAGTATAGTCCAAATAATAAATCATAAATCTAATTTTTATTAGTATTCATTCTAATTTTAAATATTTATTTTAATTATTTATCAGTTTATTTTTATAGAAATATTAATTACAAAATAAATTATTAGTGTGACATTTAAAGTTTAAATAATTTATATTTCATTAAAAAAATGTTTATAAAAAAGCCAAATTTTTAGAAAAAAATAATTATTATTTAGTAATATATCTTATTTTGATTTTGAATCATTTTAGATTTTACAATTATATTTTAATATTAATCATTCTTATAAATACTAGTTTATTAATTTATTTATTGATCATTATTATAATATCTATCAATAAAATTATTTATATTGAGTTTACATTATATATAATTATTAAGATTATTATTACTAATTATTATATTCACATTTAAAAAAAATAAAAAATTATTATATTTTCAAAGGTTATAACCTTCACAAATTAAAAAATAAATATAAAAATTAAATTTTTTGTTTTTTCATTCTTTAAATAAAAACAATAAAACACTAAAGGTCTAAACAATTAAATCTATAACTCCTAAACCACAAAACACCTAAATACTTAAACAATTAAACCAGTATATCCTAAATAATAAATAATAAATCTCAATTTTATTTGTATTCTTTATAATTTTAAATATTCATTTTAATTATTTATTAGTTTATTATTATAGAATTATAAATTAAAAAATAAATAATGAGTAAGACAAATATAATTTAAATAATTTATTTATAAAAATAAAATTATAAACTTATTAAAAAGTAAAACATTAAAATAAATTATTATTTAGTAATATATTTTACTTTGATTTTGAATAAATTTAGATTTTGCAAATATAATTTAAATAATATATATCTTATTAATAATAGTTTATTAAATTTTTTTGATCATTATTATAATATCAAGCACTGTAATTATTTATATTGAATTTAAATGACTTATAATTTTTAAGATTATTATAACTTAATATTATATTTACATTTGAAAAAAATTTAAAAATTATTATATTTTCAAAGGTTATACCATTGAAAATGTGAAAAAATATCAAAAATAATTTTTTTGTTATTTCATTGTTTAAATAAAACCTATAAACCACTAAATGCCAAAAAATAAAAATTACTTAACTTCTAAATGACACAACCTCTAAATACATAAACTATTAAACTGGTATACATTAATAATAATTCATAAATCTCATTTTAATTTGTATTCAATATAATTTTAAATTTTATTATAATTATTTAATAGTTTATTTTTTTAGAAATATTAATTACAAAATAAATTATTAGTAAGACAGATATAATTTAAATTAAACAGGTTTACCCTAAATAATAAAGACAAAATATCATTTTTTTTCATTATAATTTTAAATATTCATTTTAATATTTATTTGTTTATTTTTATATAAATATTAATTACAAAATAAATTATGAATTAGACAAATATAATTTATATAAATTATTTTTCATAAAAAAAATATAGATAAACTTTTAAAAAAAAAAGTTCAAAACAAAAAATTATTATATAGTAATTTATTTTGATATGTTTCTTAATTATTTTTGGTTTTGTAATTATATTTTAATTGATATCAATCTTATTAATAATAGATTATAATTTTATTTTTTGATAATTATTAGAATATTTATCAATAAAATTATTTTATATTGAATTTATATGAAATATAAATATAATTATTATTATAACTAAATATTGAATTCACTTTTGAAAAAAAATTAAAAATTATTATATTTTCAAAGGTTATAACCTTTGAAAATATCAAAAAATAATAAAAATAAATTGTGTTATTTTGTTTTTTAAATAAAACCTATAAACCACTAAATGCATACACAATTAAATCAGTAAACTCTTAAACCCCGTAATGCCTCAATACATAAACCATTAAACTGCTATATAATACATAATAATTAATAAATCCAATTTTTATTTTATTTATTATAATTTTAAATTTTAATTTTAATTATTTATTAGTTTATTTTTATAGAAATATTTATTACAAAATAAATTATGAGTGCGACAAATATAATTTAAATAATTTATTCTTAATCAAAAAAGATATATATGCTTATAAAAGAAGTAAAATTTAAAAATTAAAAATTATTATTCTGTAATATATTTTACTTTAATTTTGAATCAATTTGGGTTTGCAAAATATTTTTTAATTAATATCTATCTTATTATTAATTGTTTATTAAATTAATTTTTGAAAATTATTATAATATCTATCAATAAAATTGTTTATATTGAATTTATATTATATAAAAATATTAATATTATTATAACAAATATTGTATTCAGATATCAGAAAATCTTAAATTTTATTATATTTTCATAGGTTATAACCTCTGAAAATGAGAAAATATTACAATTTTTTGTAATTTTATTGTTTAAATAAAACCTATAAAATACTAAATCCCTAAAAACATAAATCTCTAAATTTCTAAATGCCAAAACCATTAAACTGGTATACATTAATAATAAATCATAAATCTTATTTTAATTTTTATTCATTATAATTTTAAATTTTTATTTTAATTATTTATCAGTTTATTTTTATAGAAATATTAATTACAAAATAAATTATTAGTGAGACAGATCTATTTTAAATAATTTATTTTTTATCAAAAAAAATATATGTGCTTATAAAATTAGGCAAAATATTAAAAACAAAAATTTTTTATTTTGTAATATATTTTATTTTGATTTTGAATCATTTTAGTTTTTGCAATTATATTTTAATTTATATCATTCTTATTAATAATAATTTATTAATTTTTTATTTATCATTATTATAATATCTATTAATAAAATTATTTATATGGATTTTAGATTATATATAATTATTAAGAATATTATAACTAAATATTATATAAACATTTAAATAAAATTAAAAATTATTATATTTCCAAAGGTTATAACTTTCAAAAATTAAAAAAAATCAAAAAATTTATTTTTTTATTTTTTCATTCTTTAAATAAAAATTATAAATCATAAATATCATTTTAATTTTTATTCAATATAATTTTAAATTTTTATTTTAATTATTTATCAATTTATTTTTATAGAAATATTAATTACAAAATAAATTATTTGTGAGACAGATCTAATTTAAATTAAACCGGTATACCCTAAATAATAAATAATAAATCTCATTTTTTTTATTATAATTTTAAATTATTATTTTAATTATTTATTTGTTAATTTTTATATAAATATTAATATCAAAATAAATTAAGAGTTACACAAATATAATTTATATAAATTATTTTTCATCAAAAAAATATAGATAAACTATTTAAAATAAAGAAAATTTCAAAAGAAAAATTATTATATATTAATATATTTTGCTTTGCTTCTGAATTATTTTAGGTTTTTAAAATATATTTCAATTGATATCTATCTTATTAATTATTGATTATTAATTTATTTTTTGATAATTATTTGAATTTTTTCAATAAAAATGTTTATATTGAATTTATATGATATATAAATATAAATATTATTATAACTAAATATAGTATTCACTTTTGAAAAAAATTTTAAAATTATTATATTTTCAAAGATTATAACATTTGAAAATATCAAAAAAAAAATATAAATTTTTTTCGTTATTTCATTGTTTAAATAAAACCTATACACCACTATATGTCTAAGCACTTAAATCACTAAACTACAAAATCTCGATATCCCTATATAGATAATCCTTTAAACCGGTATACCCTAAATAATAATTAATAAATCTCATTTTTATTTGTTTTCATTATAATTTTAAAAATTCAATTTGATAGTTAAGTTATATATATATATATATATATATATATATTAATTATAAAATAAATTATGTGTTAAAAATATAATTTATAAAAATTATTTTTCATCAAAAAGTAGACAAGCTTATAAAAAGAATAAAAATTTTAAAACAAATAATAATTATTAAGTAATATATTTTGCTTTGCTTTTGAATCATTTTAGGTTTTGACATTATATTTTAAGTAATATCAATCTTATTCATAATAGATTTTTAATTTATTTTTTGATAATTATTAGAATATGTATCAATAAAATTGTTTATATTGAATTTATATGATATATAATTATTATGATTATTATAAATAAATATTGTATTCACTTTTGAAAAAAAATTAAAAATTATTATATTTTCAACGGTTTTAATCTTAAAAATGAGAAAGAATACAAAAAATAAATTTTTTGTTATTTCTTTTTTAAATAAAACCTATAGACCCTAAATGTTTACTTACTTAAATCAGTAGCTAATTAAACCCGAAACCCCTAAATACATAAACCTTATAACAGTTGTATACTACTTGATAAATAATAAATCTCATTTTTATTTCTATATATTATTATTTTAAATATTCATTTTAATTATTTATATTTAATTTTTAAAAAAATTAATTACAAAATAAATTTCGAGTGAGATAGATATTATTTAAATAATTTATTTTTAATCATAAAAAAATATAAGCTTATAGAAAGAAAGAAAAATTTAAAAATTAAATATTATTATTATTTAGTAATATATTTTGATTTGATTTTGAATCATTTTGTGTTATGTAAATATATTTTAATTAATATTTATATTATTAAAAATAGTTTATTAATTTAATTTTTGATCATTATTATAATATCTATCATTAAAATTATTTATATTGAATTTATATGATATATAACTAATAAGATTAATATAATTATAAATGGTATTCACATTTCAAAAGATTTTAAAAATTATTTTATTTTTAAAGGTTATAACCTTTGAAAATCTAAAAAAAATCAAAAAAAAATTTTTATTTTTATTATATAAATAAAACCTATATACCACTAAATGCCTAAAAACATAAATTACTAAACTCCTAAACAATAAAACCCCTAAATAATCGATCGATTAAACCGGTATACCATATATAATTGTTGGGCAATTGTGCTTCCACGGTAGTGAGATTGAGATACAGAAACACGGAAACAACATAAAACAATCAATATATATATCCCAATTCAGCAACCATCCATGATAGAATCAAAAAACGAGAAATAAACACCAAAAATAACGTGGTTCGCTAGTCGCTCAGTACAACTAGCTAAATCCCCCAGAAAATGCTTTTGCGTTTCAGATTAAAGCAACAGAAATGTCTTATAGTATGCAGCACACAGAATAGTCGTGATAAATTGCACAAATAGAAGAGAGAGAGACGATGAACAATTCCATGAGTCCAAAAACAGCGACCCGAAAATAAAATTACAAAACATTTTATATTAAAATTTCTCTCAGTTCATTTAACCTGAGCGGTTCGGATCATGAGATGGGTCAGGCTCTGCTCCAATTTAGGCCCACTGTCTGGTCAACGAGACATCCATTATTGTGCTACTGCTGCATCACCGGCCTCTTAATATTTCCTTTCCTGCATTTACAGGAAAATATTAAAAAATAAAAAATATTTAGTTATAAAAATAGATTATCAAAAAATAAATTACATATACAGCAATAAAAAATACTAAATTTCATTTTAATTTGTATTCATTATAATTTTAAATATTCATTTTAAATATTTATTAGTATATTTTTTATATAAATATTAATTTTAAAATAAATAATAAGTCAGACAAATATAATATTAATAATTTACTTTTAATAAAAAAAATATAATCCTATAAAAAAAAGTAAAAATTTAAAAACAAAAAATTATTATTTAGTAAAAAATTTAACATTGATTTTGAATCATTTTAGGTTTTGTAATTATATTTTAATTTATATCTATCATATTAATAATAGTTTATTAATTTATTTTTTGATAATTGATATCATATCTATCAATAAAATTATTTATAATTAGTTTATATTATATATAATTATAATGATTATAATTACTAAATATTTTATTCACATTTTAAAAAAATTTTAAAATTATTATATTTTCAAATGTTATAACCTTTGAAAATATTAAAAAATAACAAAAATAATTTTTTTTTGTAATTTCATTGTTTAAATAAATCCTATAAACCACTAAATGCCTAAATACTTAAATAAATAACTCCTAAATCTCGAAAACCATAAATAGATAATCATTTTAAGCCAGTATAAATTAAATAATAAATCTCAATATTATTTTTTTCATTATAATTTAAAATATTCATTTTAATTATTTATTCATATTTTTATATAATTATTAATTACAAAATAAATTGAGTTAGACAAATATAATTTATATAATTATTTTTCATCAAAAAAATATCAATAAACTTTTTAAAGGAAAAAAATTCAAAAGAAAAAATTATTATATGGTAATATATTTTGCTTTGTTTCTGAATCATTTTAGGTTTTGTAATTATATTTAAATTGATATTTATTTTATTAATAATAGATTATTAATTTATTATTTGTTCATTATTAGAATATTTATCAAAAAAATATTCATATTGAATTTATATGATATATAAATATAATGATTATTATAACTAAATATTGTATTCACTTTTGAAAAAAATTTAAAAATTATTATATTTTCAAAGGTTATAACCTTTGAAATTATCAAAAAATAAGAAAAATAAATTTTTTGATATTTTTTTTAAATAACACCTATAAACCACTAAATGCATGCATGGTTAAATCAGTAAACTCCTAAATCCCGTAATGCCAAAATACATAAACCATTAAACCACTATATACTACTTAATAATTAATAAATCTAATTTATAATTCTATTTATTATAATTTTACATATTAATTTTAATTATTTATTAGTTAATTTTTTTAGAAATATTTATTACTAAATAAATTATGAGTGCGACAAATATAATTTAAAAAATATATATGCTTATAAAAGAAGTAAAAATTTAAAAATAAAAAATTGTTATCTAGAAATATATTTTACAATAATTTTCAATCAATTTGGGTTTTGTAATTATTTTTTAATTATATCAATAGTTTATAAATTTAATTTTGATCATTATTATAATATATATCAATAAAATTCTCTATATTGAATTTATATGATATATAATTATTAATATTATTATAACTAAGTATTGTATTCACATTTCAAAAAATTTTAACTATTATTATATTTTCAAAGGTTATAATCTATGATAATGAAAAAAAATTATAGAAATTTTTTTTTTATTTTTTATTTTTTTAAATAAAACATATAAACCACTGAAATACTTAATCCATTAAACGTAAATATTTAATAAATCTCATTATTAGTTTATTTTTATACTTAAATACTTAATCCATTAAACTATAAATACTTAATCCATTAAACTGAAATACTTAATCCATTAAACTGGTATACATTAATAATAAATAATAAATCTCATTTTAAATTTTATTCAGTATAATTTTAAATTTTTATTTTAAATATTTATCAGTTTATTTTTATAGAAATATTAATTACAAAATAAATTATTAGTGAGTAATATCTAATTTAAATTAAACCAGTATCCCTAAAAAATAAATAATAAACTCATTTTTTTTCATTATAATTTTAAATATTCAATTTAATTATTTATTTGTTTATTTTTATAAATATAATAATTACAAAATAAATTATGAGTTAGACAAATATAATATATATAAATTATTTTTCATCAAAAAAATATACATAAACTTTTTAAAAGAAAAAAAAATTCAAAACAAAAAATTATTATATAGTAATTTATTTTGCTTTGCTTCTGAATTATTTTAGGTTTTGTAATTATATTTTAATTGATATCTATCTTATTAATAATAGATTATTAATTTATTTCTTGATCATATTAGAATATTTATCAATAAAATTGTTTATATTGAATTTATATGATATATAAATATAATGATTATTATAACTAAATATTATATTTATATTTCAAAATAATTTAAAAATTATTATATTTTTAAAGGTTATCATCTTTGAAAATGAGATAAAATCACAAAAATAAATTTTTTGTTATTTTATTGTATATATAAAACCAATAAATTACTAAATGCCTAAATGCTTAAATCATTAAACTCCGAAACCCCAAAACCCTTAAATACTTAAACATTTAAAAATATCTTTAAAGGTTTAAGTATTTATAAATAATATATAAATATCTATCAATAAATAATAGTTTATTAATTTATTTTTTGATCATTATTATATTTATATATATATTTCGTTTATTAATATCTATCAATAAAATTATTTATTTTTAATTTACATGATATATAATTATTAAGTTTATTATAACTAAATATTGTATTCACATTTGAAAAAGATTTTAAAATTATTATATATATAAAGGTTATAACATTCAAAATTGATAAAAAATTTGAAAAATAATTTTTTTGTTATTTCATTATTTAAATAAAACATATAAACTAATAAATGCCTAAACACTTAAATCACTAAACTACTAAACTCATAAATACTTAAAGCATTAAACTGGTATTCCCTAAATAATTAATCATATATATCATTTTTATTTGTATTCATTATAATTTTAAAATTCATTTTAATTATTTAATAGTTTATTTTTATAGAAATATTAATTGCAAAATAAAATTATGAATGAGACACATATAATTTAAATAATTTATATTCATCAAAAAAATTTATATGCTTATAAAAAGAATCAAAAATTTAAAAATAAAAATTTATTATTTAGTAATATATTTTATTTTGATTTTGAATCATTTTAGGTTTTGCAAATATATTTTAATTAATATCTATTTTATTAATAACAGTTTATTAATCTATTTTAAGATCAACATTATAATATCGATCAATAAAATTATTTATATTGAATTTACATGATATTTAATTTTTATGATTATTATAATTAAATATTGTATTAACATTTGAAAAAAAAATAATTATTATTATATTTTCAATGGTTATAACCGTGAAAATAAAAAAAAATCATAAAAATAATTTTTTTTGTTATTTAATTATTTAAATAAACCCTATAAACCACAAAATACCTAAATAATTAAATTACTAAACTACTAAACCCTGATACTGCTACAGGACACACACATAGCGACGGACCATAGTACACACGTGCACATATCTTGTCCATTTTGGTGTAGCATTAAGAGGGGCCAGCAAGTCCTGGAAGTAGCTAGAACTTTGGGCCAGGAGCTTGTAGAGGGCCCCACTAGCAAGCCGGGATGATAACATTCAGACAACTGACGAGACCGAGCAAAGTGGTCGGGAGTAAACCCTGGAGTAGCTAGTAGTGGGTCCCACTAGCCCTATCAGGCAGCATAAAGGGCCTCCTAACAGTCGCCCAACAGGAGTAGCGGGTAATCCATGATTAATTGGAAAGTAAGTAAAATCCGAAGCATCACCAAGTAGGGCCAGTAAGCAATGGAGTCCAGACTAGCCATACTGGAGCGAAAGATTCAAACTTTTAGTTTATCTTTGTAGTCTTATTTGTATCTTAAACTTTGTATGCACCATGTACTTGTAGAGACAGATCATGACATACTCACACACACAATCTTGTCTTTTCTCTGTGTAGCATGCAATGAGGGAAACTAGACCCATGAGTATCTCTAAGTGGAGCCTACTAATGCATTTTGTAAATACACATTAGGCGATGCTACACTCCCGGGAGCAGAAGACCAATCTTTATAGCATTTTGTAATTTTACTTGTATTGTAGCTTAGTTTTACGCGCAGATAATTAAACTATGAGATGGACCTCATCACACATGCACACCGATGCATGCATATTTTTTTGATATTTTGTCTTTGCAACATACAGCCACTTCTTGGAGCTCTAGGAGGAAGCATTCTAACCCAGGAGATACTCTTTTGAGGATCATTGGAGCAAAAGAATGTGGAATTTGAAGGTGAGAATGAATTGACGAAGTGCCGTAGTTATGGACTTGGGGATTTATGGGTATTCTGTTTTACATGTATTATATTGCATAGAAATGACATAGGCAAACGCTTGATGCTGCATGTCACAAACATGCACAATCTTATTTTTGCATAGTTTTAATATTGTGCATCATTCAGGTTCCTCCAAAAGGCTTGGACAAATTTGAATTGAAAGGACGCAGTGTGCATAATGACTCAATGCCAACTCTGAAGTCCGGGAATGCCAGGTGATTTTAGTTGTATTTGTATGCTTGCAATTATTAGACATTATGTTTTTTTATGTATTTTATTCCTAGGATCATTAAGGTGCATATGATTTGGTGGGCTGGCCTAAATTAGTCAGTGTTTTAGTCTCTTGTACGTTGTGTGCCTAAATGATAAATAAAGTGTGTATTTTCAAAAAAAAAACAAAAAAAAATAAAAACCTAAATTTTAAATCCTAAACCATAAACCATAAAACATAAACTATATCCCTAGTCCATAAACCCTAAATCCTAAATCTCATGTTTTTCACTTTTATAATCAAATGACTAAGTGTTAAATTTAAATTGAAATTCCCAACTTTTAGGAATCTCACAGATTTATCTTTTTGTATATGTAACACAAAGTCATGACTCAGGGGGTGAGTTATGGATTCAGTCTCTTTCTTGCTTTAGATTATTATAGCATTAGCAATGGTCATGATTGTATATTTTGTATCTAGAACACAAAATCATATCGATGAGAATATGCCATAACTTGTGTCTCTTTGTTTAAAATATTGTTTTGTCACTAAGAATGATCATGGATACATATTTAATCACTATAATACTGGGTCACAGTATTGGATATGACCATAGCTTGTGCATTTTATCTTTATATTGCAAAGTCAGTGCACTAGGAATGAAGGTAACTTTGGACATTCCTCAAGTGCAAAAGTCATGATCATAGAAATAGTAAAAGCTCAAGTACTACTCTTTATAACATTCTATAGCTAAAATTCTTGGGATTGGAAATATCACTATGGCATTTTTCTTTGATTTGTGACCTCAAGTGTCAATATGCAAGACTAATATTTAGAGCAATTATTAAAACATTTTATACATTTGAATATGATTCATTTACACCTTTTTGGGTATTGTGAGCTTGTATACATAACTCATTTAATATAAAAATAAAGAAATGATACTTTTCATATCCATGAGGATATAAAAAAAAGGCTTAAACATGCCAATAAAATAAATTTTTTGATTCTTCATTGAAAGAGAGCCCATACTTCTTGCTATGCTCAAACCACCTCGGAAGTAGTTTATACTAATAGGCTAAAAGGTGGTTAATTTTTTAGAGGTGAACTATGTTTAATCATGGATACATATTTAATAACTATAATAATGGGTCACAGTATTGAATATGACCATAGCTTGTGCATTTTATCTTTATATTGCAAAGTCAGTGCACTAGGAATGAAGGTAACTTTGGACATTCCTTAAGATCAAAAGTCATGACCATAGAAATAGTAAAAGCTCAAGTACTACTCTTTATAACATTCTATAGCTAAAATTCTTGGGATTGGAAATATCACTATGGCATTTTTCTTTGATTTGTGACCTCAAGTATCAATATGCAAGACTAATATTTAGAGCAATTATTAATACATTTTATACATTTGAATATGATTCATTTACACCTTTTTGGGTATTGTGAGCTTGTATACATAACTCATTTAATATAAAAATAAAGAAATGATACTTTTCATATCCATGAGGATATAAAAAAAAGGCTTAAACATGCCAATAAAATAAATTTTTTGATTCTTCATTGAAAGAGAGCCCATACTTCTTGCCATGCTCAAACCACCTCGTAAGTAGTTTATACTAATAGGCTAAAAGGTGGTTATTTTTTTAGAGGTGAACTATGTTTAATCATGGATACATATTTAATAACTATAATACTGGGTCACAGTATTGGATATGACCATAGCTTGTGCATTTTATCTTTATATTGCAAAGTCAGTGCACTAGGAATGAAGGTAACTTTGGACATTCCTCAAGATCAAAAGTCATGACCATAGAAATAGTAAAAGCTCAAGTACTACTCTTTATAACATTCTATAGCTAAAATTCTTGGGATTGGAAATATCACTATGGCATTTTTCTTTGATTTGTGACCTCAAGTGTCAATATGCAAGACTAATATTTAGAGCAATTATTAAAACATTTTATACATTTGAATATGATTCATTTACACCTTTTTGGGTATTGTGAGCTTGTATACATAACTCATTTTATATAAAAATAAAGAAATGATACCTTTCATATCCATGAGGATATAAAAAAAAGGCTTAAACATGCCAATAAAATAAATTTTTTGATTCTTCATTGAAAGAGAGCCCATACTTCTTGCCATGCTCAAACCACCTCGGAAGTAGTTTATACTAATAGGCTACAAGGTGGTTATTTTTTTAGAGGTGAACTATGTTTTAAAAAAATTGCTTTGAGTGTGTGCATGAAAGATATTTTAGAAGAAATTACAATAATCAATATAAATAGCATCCTCAACAACTAGCTAGTTCAACACATAGGGGTACAACTTTGGTTTAGTCTTTAGCGTACATTAGTCAAATTACCTTTGATAGCCGAGTGATTCAACATCAAATATGATGATACATAATAGAGATAAAGTAAAAGCTCCTATTATTTTGGTTAGAGCTTTGACAATCATTCTAGAGTTGAGAGAGGAACAAAATAAATTATTGTAATTATTCATTATAATTTTTATTTTAATTTTAATTATTTATCAGTTTATTTTTATAGAAATATTAATTACAAAATAAATTATTTGTGAGACGGATATAAATTCAATTAAACCGGTATATCCTAAATAATAAAGAATAAATCTCATTTTTTTTTCATTTTAATTTTAAATATTCAAATTTAATTATTTATTTGTTTTTTTATATAAATATTAATTACAAAATAAATTATGAGTTACACAAATATAATTTATATAAATTATTTTTCATCAAAATAATATAGATAAACTTTTTAAAAGAGAAAAAAAATTCAAAACAAAAAATTATTATATAGTAATATATTTTGCTTTGCTTCTGAATCATTTTAGGTTTTGTAAATATATTTTAATTGATATCTATCTTATTAATAATAAATTATTCATTTATTTTTTCATCATTATTAGAATATTTATCAATAAAAATGTTTATATTGAATTTATATGATATATAAATATAATGATTATTATAACAAATATTGTATTCACTTTTGAAAAAGATTTTAAAATTATTATATTTTCCAATGTTATAACCATTGAAAATATGAAAAAATAAAAAAAAATAAATTTTTTGTTAATTCATTTTTTAAATAAAACCTATAAACCACTAAATGCATACATAGTTAAATCAGTAAAATCCTAGAGCCCCTAATTCATAAATACATAAACTATTAAACTGCTATATACTACTTAATAATTAAGAAATCTAATTTTTATTTCAATTTATTATAATTTTAAATATTCATCTTAATTATTTATTGGTTTATTTTTATATAAATTGTTATTACAAAATAAACTATGAGTGCGACAAATATAATTTAAATAATTTATTTTTAATAAAAAAAATATATACGCTTATAAAAGAAGTAAAAATTTAAAAATTAAAAATTATTATCCAATAATATTTTTTACATTAATTTTGAATCAATTTGGGTTTTGTAAATATTTTTTAATTAATATCTATCTTATTATTAGTAATTTTTAATTTAATTTTTGATCATTATTATATTATCTATCAATAAAATTGTTTATATTGAATTTATATGATATTTATTTATTAAAATTATTATAACTAAAAATTGTATTCACATTTCAATTAATTTTAAATATTATTATATTTTCAAAGGTTATAACCTATGAAAATGACAAAAATAACAAATTATATTTTGTATATTTATTGTTTAAATAAAACCTATAAACCACTAAATGCCTAAAAACATAAATCGCTAAACTCCTAAATGACAAAACATCTAAATACTTAAACTATTAAATTGGTATACATTAATAATAAATCATAAATTTCATTTTAATAAATTTTTGTTTTTAAAATTTTGCCTCTTTTTATAAGCATATATTTTTTTTTGATAAAAAATAAATTATTTAAAATAGAACCGTCTCACTAATTATTTATTTTGTAATTAATATTTCTATAAAAATAAACTGATAAATAATTAAAATAAAAATTTAAAATTACACTGAATAAAAATTAAAATGAGATTTATGATTTATTATTAATGTATACCAATTTAATAGTTTAAGTATTTAGATGTTTTGTCATTTAGGAGTTTAGCGATTTATGTTTTTAGGCATTTAGTGGTTTATAGGTTTTATTTAAACAATAAAATAACAAAAAAAATTTTGTAATTTTTTGTCATTTTCATAAGTTATAAACTTTGAGAATATAATAATATTTAAAATTTTTTCAAATGTGAATACCATATTTAGTTATAATAATTTTAATAATTATATATAGTATAAATTCAATATAAACAATTTTATTGATAGATATTATAATAATGATCAAAAATTAAATTAATAATCTATTAATAATAAGATGAATATAAATTAAAAAATATTTAGAAAACCCAAATTGATTCAAAATTAAAGTAAAAAATATTAATGGATAATAATTTTTAATTTTTAAAATTTTACTTCTTTTATAAGCGTATATATATTTTTTGATTAAAAATAAATTATTTAAATTATATTTGTTGCACTCACAATTTATTTTGTAATTAATATTTATATAAAATAAACTTTTAAATATTTAAAATGAATATTAAAAATAATAATAAATTAAAATAAAAATTAGATTTCTTAATTATTAAGTAGTATATAGCAGCTTAATGGTTTATGTATTTAGGCTTTACGGGCCTTAGGAGTTTACTGATTTTACTGTGTATGCATTTAGTAGTTTATAGGTTTTTTAAAAAAATTAAAATAAAAAAATATTTATTTTTATTATTTTTTGATATTTTGAAAGTTTATAACCTTTGAAAATATAATAATTTTTAAATTTTTTTCAAATGTGAATATAATATTTAGTTTTAATAATCATTATATATATATATATATATATATATCATATAAATTCAATAAAAACAATTTTAGTGATTAATATTCTAATTATGATCAAAAAATAAATTAATAATCTATTATTAATAAGATAGATATCATTTAAAATATAATTACAAAACAATAAATGATTCATAAGCAAACCAAAATATGTTACTATATAATAATTTTTTGTTTTGTAATTTTTTTTTATTTTAAAAAGTTTATCTATATTTTTTTTGATTAAAAATAATTTACATAAATTATATTTGTCTAACTCATAATTTAATTTTTAATTAATATTTATATAAAAATAAACAAATAAATAATTAAAATGAATATTTTAAATTATAATAAAAAAATGAGATTTATTATTTATTATTTAGGGTATACCGGTCTAATTTAAATTATATCTGTCTCACTAATAATTTATTTTGTAATTAGTATTTCTATAAAAATAAATTGATAAATAATTAAAATAAAAATTTAAAATTATACTGAATAAAATTTAAAATGATATTTATGATTTATTATTAACGTCTACTAGTTTAATGGTTTAAGTATTTAGAGGTTTCGTCTTTTAGGAGTTTAGTGATTTAGGTTTTTAGGCATTTAGTGGTTTATAGGTTTTATTTAAACAATAAAATAACAAAAAAATTTAATTTTTTGTCATTTTTTATAGGTTATAACCTTTCAAATATAATAATATTTAAAATTTTTTGAAATGTGAATACAATATTTAGTTATAATAATATAATAATTATATATCATATAAATTCAATATAATAACTTTTATGATAGATATTATAATAATGATCAAAAAATTAATTAATAAACTATTAATATAAGATAGATATTAATTAAAAAGTATTTCCAAATTTATTCAAAATTAAAGTAAAAAATATTATTGAAATAAAAATTTTTAATTTTTAAATTTTACTTCTTTTATAATGTAATTATTTTTTTATTAAAAATAAATTATTTAAATTATATTTGTCGCACTCACAATTTATTTGTAATAAAAATTTATATATAAATAAACTAATAAATAATTAAAATAAATATTTAAAATATAATAAATTGAAATAAAAATTAGATTTCTTAATTATTAAGTAGTCTATAGTGGTTTAAGGTTTATGTATTTTAGGCTTACGAGCTTTAGAAGTTTACTGATTTATCTGTGTATGCATTTCGTGGTTTATAAGTTTTATTTAAAAATTAAAATAACAAAATATTTTATTTTATTATTTTTTTATATTTTCAAATGTTCCTTGAAAATATAATAATTTTTAAATTTTTTTCAAATGTGAATTCAATATTTAGTTATAATCATTATATTTATATATCATATAAATTCAATATAAATAAGATTATTGATAAATATTCTAATAATGATCAAAAAATAAATTAATAATCTATTATTAATAAGATAGATATCAAATAAAATATAATTACAAAACCTATAATGATTCAGAAGCAAAGCAAATTATATTATTATATATTAATTTTTTGTTTTTAATTTTTTTTAATAAGTTTATCTATATTTTTTTTGACGAAAAATAATTTATATAAATTATATTTTTCTAACTCATAATTTATTTTTTAATTAATATTTATATAAAAATAAACAAATAAATAATTAAAATGAATATTTAAAATTATAATGAAAAAAAAAAGAGATTTATTCTTTATTATTTAGGGTATACCAGTTTAATTTAAATTATATCTATCTCACTAATAATTTATTTTTTAATTAATATTTCAATAAAAATAAACTGATAAATAATTAAAATAAAAATTTAAAATTATACTGAATAAAAATTTAAAAGATATTTAAGAATTATTTTAATGTATACCAATTTAATATTTTAAGTATTTAGAGGTTTTGTCATTTAGGACTTTAGCAATTTATGTTTTCAGGTATTTAGTGGTTTTTATAAGTTTTGTTTAAAAAATGAAATTACAAAATAATTATTTTTGATATTTTTTCACATTTTCAAAGGTTATAACCTTTGACAATATAATAATTTTAAAATTTTTAAAAATGTGAATACAATATTTAGTAAAAATAATCATTATAATTATATATAATATAATCTAAATATAAACAATTTTATTCATAGATATTACATCAATTATCAAAAAATAAATTAATATGTTATTATTATTATGATGGACATAAAAAAATATTATGCAAAACTAAAATTATTCAAAATCCAAGTAAAATTATTACTAAATAATAATTTTGTTTTTTAGTTTTTGCTTCTTTTTATAAGCTTTTATTTTTTGATGAAAAATAAATTATTTAAATATATTTTGATTTTTTTACTAATAATTTTTTGTAATAATATTTTAATAAATTATTTAAATTATATT
>JAREIK010003509.1:116565-227302 GCA_029783825.1 Sapria himalayana | reverse complement strand
TATATTTTAATTGATATCTATCTATTAATACTAGATTATTAAGTTACTTTTTCATCATTATTAGAATATTTATCAATAAAAATGTTTATATTGAATGTATATGATATATAAATATAATGATTATTATGACTAAATATTATATTCACTTTTGAAAAAAATTTTAAAATTATTATATTTTCAAAGGTTATAAACTTTGAAAATGTGAAAAAATAAAAAAAAAATTTTTTGTTATTATATTTTTTAAATAAAAACTATAGATCATTAAATGCTTACTTACTTAAATCAATAAGCTCATAAATCCGGAAACCCATAAATACATAAACCTTTTAACAGCTCTATACTACTTAATAAATAATAAATTTCATTTTTATTTCTATTTATTATAATTTTAAATATTAATTTTAATTATTTTTAGATTAATTTTTCTGAAAAATTAATTACATATAAATTTCGAATGAGACAAATATTATTTAAATAATTTATTTAATAAAAAAAATATAAGCTTATAAAAAGAAGAAAGAATTTAAAATTTAAATATTATTATTTAGTAATATATTTTGATTTTAATTTTTGAATCATTTTATGTTATGTAAATATATTTTTATTAATATTTATATTATTAATAAAAGTTTATTAATTTAATTTTTGATCATTATTATATTATTTATCATTAAAATTGTTTATATTGAATTTATATGATATATAATTAGTAATATTAATATAATTATACATGGTATTCCCATTTCAAAAGATTTTAAAAATTATTTTATTTTCAAAGGTTATAACCTTTGAAAATCAGAAAAAATCAAAAATAGAATTTTAAATTTTTATTATATAAATAAAACCTATAAACCACTAATTAATCAAACCATTAAACCGGTATACCATGTATAATAAATCATAAATCTCATTTTAATTTGTATTCATTCTAATTTTAATTATTCATTTTAATTATTTATTATTTTATTTTTTATAGAAATATCAATCACAAAATAAATAATGAGTGAGACAAATATAATTTTTATAATTTATTTTTAATCATAAAAAAATAAGCTTATATAAAAAGTAAAAATTTTAAAACAAAAAATTATTATTTAGTAATATATTTTACTTTGATTTTGAATCATTATATATATGTTTTGTAATTATATTTTAATTGCGATCAATCTGATTAAAAATAGTTTATTAATTTATTATTTCATCATTTTTATAATATCGAACAATAAAAGTACTTATATTCAATTAAAATGTCTTATAATTATTAAGTTATTATAACTAAGTATTATATTTATATTAAAAAAAATTTAAAAATTATTATATTTTTAAAGGTTATAACATTCAAAAATGATAAAAAATCACAAAAATAATTTTTTATTATTTAAATAAAAATTATAAACCACTAAATGACTAAACATTTAAATCTCTAGACTCCTAAACCCCAAAACTCTCTAAATACTTAAACCATTAAACCTACATAACCTAAATTATAAATAATAAATCTAATTTTTATTTGTATTCATTATAATTTTAAATATTCATTTTATTATTTTTTATTTTATTTTTATAGAAATATTAATTAAAAAATAAATAATGAGTGAGACAGATATAATTTAAATAAATTATTTTTTATGAAAAAAATAAGCTTATAAAAATAAACAAAATTTGAAAAATTTAAAATTTTATTTAGTAATATAATTTACTTTGATTTTGAATTATTTTAGGTTCTGTAAATATATTTAAATAATATTTATCTTATTAATAATAGTTTATTAATTTATTTTTTGATCATTATTATAATATACATTAAAACATTTTTTTATATTGAATCTACAACAAATATAATTATTAAGATTATTATAATTAAGTATTGTATTCATATTTTAGAACTATTAAAAAATTATTATATTTTTAAACATTATAACCTTTGAAAATCACGAAAATTCATAAAAATAAAATTTTTGTTATTTCATTGATTAAATAAAAGCTATAAACACGAAAATGTGTAAATATATAAATCAATAAACTCCTTAACCCCAAAACCACAAAAAACATAAACAATTAAATAGTTATACCCTAAATAATAAAACATAAATCTCTTTTTTATTAATATTCATTATAATTTTATATATACATTTTAATTATTTATTAGTTTAATTTTATAGAAATATAAATTAAAAAATAAATTATTAGTGAGACAAATATAATTTAAATTTTTATTTTTCATCAAAAAATATATAGGCTTATAAATGGATACGAAAATTTAAAAATTTAAAAATTTAAAATTAATATTTAGTAAAATATTTCACTTTGATTTTGAATCATTTTAGGTTTTGCAAATATATTTTAAATAATATTTATCTTATTAAAAATTGGTTATTACTTTTTTTATGATTATTATTATAATAAATATCAATAAAATAGGTTATATTGAATTTATATGATATATAATTATTATGATTATTATAACTTCATATTTTATTCACTTTTCAAAAAAAAATTTAAAAATTATTATATTTTCAAATGTTATAACCTTCAAAAATGATAAAAAATAACAAAAATAAATTTTTTGTTATTTTATTTTTTATATAAAACCTATAAACTACTAAATGACTAAATACTAAAATGACTAAACTCCTAAACCCTGAAGCCCATAAATACTTAAAATATTAAATTATTATAGTCTAAATAATAAATCATAAATCTCAATTTTATTAGTATTCATTATAATTTTAAATATTCATTTTAATTATTTATCAGTTTATTTTTATATAAATATTAATTACAAAATAAATTATTAGTGTGACATATATAATTTAAATAATTTATTTTTCATAAAAAAACTGCTTATAAAAAGAGGCACAATTATAAAAATAATAAAAATATTATTTAATAATATATCTTATTTTGATTTTGAAACATTTTAGATTATACAATTATATTTTAATTTATATCATTCTTATAAATACAAGTTTATTAATTTATTTATTGATCATTATTATAATATCTATCAATAAAATTATTTATATTGAGTTTACATTATATATAATTATTAAGATTATAATAAGTAAATATAATATTCACATTTAAAAAAAAATTAAAATTATTATATTTTCAAAGGTTACAACCTTCAAAAATTAAAAAAAATTAAAAAATTAAATTTTTTGTTTTTTCATTATTTAAATAAAAACTATAAATCACTAAATGTCTAAACAATTAAATAACTAAACTCCTAAACCACAAAATACCTAAATACTTAAACAATTAAACCGGTATATACTGAATAATAAATAATAAATCTCAATTTTATTTGTATTCATTATAATTTTAAATATTCATTTTAATTATTTAGAAGTTTATTATTATAGAATTATAAATTACAAAATAAATTATGAGTAAGCCAAATATAATTTAAATAATTTATTTTTAATAACAAAAATATAAACTTATAAAAAAAGCAAAACATTAAAAAAATTATTATTTAGTAATATATTTTACTTTGATTTGAATAAATTTAGATTTTGAAAATACTTTTTTAAATAATAACTATTTTATTAATAATAGTTTATTAATTTATTTTTTGATCATAATTATAATATCTAGCAAAATATTTTTTTTTATATTGAATTTTAATGAATTATAATTATGAAGATTATTATAAATAAATATTATATTTACATTTGAAAAAAATTTAAAAATTATTATATTTTCAAAGGATATAATCTTCAAAAATTAGAAAAAATAATAAAAATAAATTTTTTGCTATATCATTGGTTAAATAAAACTTATAAACCACTAAATGCCTAAACACATAAACATCTAAACTCCTAAACACAAAACCCCTAAATACTTAAACCTTTAAACTCATAAACCTTAAATATAATTTAAATAATTTATTAAAATATTAATTACAAAATGTATAAAATTGATATCATATCTATCAATAAAATTGTTTATATTTAGTTTATATTATATATAATTATAATGATTATTATAATTAAATATTGTATGCACATTTTTAAAAAATTATAAAATTATTATATTATCAAAGGTAATAACCTTTATAAAATGTGAAAAAATATCAAAAATAATTTTTTTGTTATTTCATTGTTTAAACAAAACCAATAAACCACTAAATGCCTAAAAACATAAATTGCTAAAGTCCTAAATGACAAAGCCTCTAAATACTTAAAATATTAAACTGGTATACATTAATAATAATTCATAAATCTCATTTCAATTTTTAATCAATATAATTTTATATTTTTATTTTAATTATTTATCAGTTTATTTTTTATTGAAATATTAATTACAAAATAAATTATTAGTGAGACAGATATAATTTAAATTAAACTAGTATACCCTTAATAAAAAAGAATAAATCTCATTTTTTTTTCATTATAATTTTAAATATTCATTTTAATTATTTTTTTGTTTATTTTTATATAAATATTAATTAAAAAATAAAGTATGAGTTAGACAAATATAATTTATATAAATTATTTTTCATCAAAAAAATATAGATAAACTTATGAAAAGAAAAAAAAATTAAAAACAAAAAATTATTATATAGTAATATAATTTGCTTTGCTTCTGAATCATTATAGGTTTTGTAATTATATTTTAATTGATATCTATCTTATTAATAATAGATTATTAATTTATTTTTTGATAATTATTAGAATATTTATCAATAATATTGTTTATATTGAATTTATATGATATATAAATATAATGATTATTATAACTAAATATTGAATTCACATTTGAAAAAAATAAAAAAATTATTATATTTTCAAAGGTTATTTACCTTTGTAAATATAAAAAAATAATAAAAATAAATATTTTGTTATTTTAAATTTTAAATAAAACCTATAAACCAATAAATGCATACACAATTAAATTAGTATACACCTAAACCCCGTAATACCTAAATACATAAACCATTAAACCACTATATAGTACATAATAATTAATAAATCTAATTTTTATTTCTATTTATTATAATTTTAAATATTCATTTAATTATTTATTAGTTAATTTTTATAGAAATATTTATTACGAAATAAATTATGAGTAAGACTAATATAATTTAAAAATATACTTTTAAGAACAAAAAATATAAACTTATAAAAAGAAGCAAAACATCAAAAACATTATTAATTAGTAATTTATTTTACTTTGATTTTGAATAAATTTAGGTTTTGCAAATATATTTTAAACATTTTTATCTTATTTATAATAGTTTATTAATTTATTTTTTGATCATTAATATAATATCTATCAATATAATTGTTTATATTGAATTTATATGATATATAATTATTAATATTATCATAACTAAATATAGTATTCACATTTAAAAAAAATTTAAAAATTATTATATTTTCAAAGGTTATAACCTTAAAAAATAAGAAAAAATAACAAAAAATAACAAAAAAATAAACTTTTTGTTATATCATTGTTTAAATCAAACTTATAAACCATTAAATACTTAAACACATAAATCTCTAAACTCCTAAACCCCAACGCCCCTAAATACTTAAACCTTTAAACTCGTAAACCATAAATATAATTTAAATAATTTATTAAAATATAAATTACAAAATAAATTATGCATGAAACAAATATAATTTAAATAATTTATTTTTTATCAAAAAAATATATAATCTTATAAAATGAGACAAATACTTAAAAACAAAAATTATTATTTAGTAATAAATTTACTTTGATTTTTAATCATTTTAGTTTTTGTAATTAATTTTAATTTATATTTATCATATAATTTTAGTTTATTAATTTATTTTTTGATAATTGATATAATATCTTTTAATAAAATTGTTTATATTTAGTTTATATTATATATTGTTATAATAATTATTATTACAAATATTGTATTCACATTTTTTAAAATTTTTAAAATTATTATATTTTCAAAGGTTAAACCCTTTAAAAATTTGAAAAAATATCAAAGATAATTTATTGGTTATTTCATTGTTTAAATAAAACCTATAAACCAATAAATGCCTAAATACTTAAATGAATCACTTCTAAATCTCGAAAACCCTAAATATATAATTTTTTAATCAGATATATCCTAAATAATAAACAATAAATTACATTTTTATTTTTTTTATTATTATTTTAAATATTCATTTTAATTATTTATTTCTTTATTTTTATATAAATATTAATTACTAAATAAATTATGAGTTAGACAATTATAATTTATATAAATTTCTTTTTATCAAAAAAAAATATAGATAAACTTATTAAAAGAAAAAAAAATTAAAAACAAAAAAATATTATATAATAATATAATTTGCTATGCTTCTGAATCATTATTGGTTTTGTAATTATATTTTAATTGATATTTATCTTATTAATAATAGATTATTAATTTATTTTTTGATCATTATTATAATAATTATCAATAAAATTGTTTATATTGAATTTATATGATATTTAAATATAAATATTATTATAAATAAATATTGAATTCACTTTTGAAAAAAATTTTAAAATTAATATATATTATCAAAGATTAAAACCTTTGAATATTTGAAAAAATAAAAAAATATATATATTTTTGATATTTCATTGTTTAAATAAAACCTATAAAGCACTAAATGCCTAAACACTTAATTCAATAACTCCTAAATCTTTAAAACCCTAAATAATAAATAATAATCCTTTTAAACAGTAACCCTAAATAATAAATAATAAATCTCAATATTAATTTTTTCATTATAATTTTAAATATTCATTTTAATTATTTATTTATTTTTATATAAATATTAATTACAAAATAAATTATGAGTTAGACAAATATAATTTATATAAATTATTTTTCATCGAAAAATATAGATAAACTTATAAAAAGAATACAAAATTTAAAAACTAAAATTTATTATATAGTAATATATTTTGTTCTCCTTCTAAATCATTTTAGATTTTGTAATTATATTTTAATTGATATCTATCTTATTAATAATTGTTTATTAATTATTTATTGATCTTTATTATAATAATTATCAATAAAATTGTTTATATTGAATTTATATGATATTTAAATATAATTATTATTATAAATAAATATTGAATTCACTTTTGAAAAAAATTTTAAAATTAATATATATTATCAAAGATTAAAACCTTTGAATATTTGAAAAAATAAAAAAATATATATATTTTTGATATTTCATTGTTTAAATAAAACCTATAAAGCACTAAATGCCTAAACACATAATTCAATAACTCCTAAATCTCTAAAACCCTAAATAATAAATAATAATCCTTTTAAACAGTAACCCTAAATAATAAATAATAAATCTCAATATTAATTTTTTCATTATAATTTTAAATATTCATTTTAATTATTTATTTTTATATAAATATTAATTACAAAATAAATTATGAGTTAGACAAATATAATTTATATAAATTATTTTTCATCGAAAAATATAGATAAACTTATAAAAAGAATACAAAATTTAAAAACTAAAATTTATTATATAGTAATATATTTTGTTCTCCTTCTAAATCATTTTATGTTTTGTAATTATATTTTAATTGATATCTATCTTATTAATAATGATTTATTAATTTATTTTTTGATCATTATTAGAATATTTATCAATAAAATTGTTTATATTGAATTTATATGATATATAAATATAATGATTATTATAACTAAATATTGAATTCACTTTTGAAAAAAATTTAAAAATTATTATATTTTCAACGTTAAAAGCTTTGGAAATATGAAAAAATAATAAAAATAAATTTTATGTTATTTTTTAAATAAAACCTATAAACCACTAAATGCATACATAGTTATATCAGTAAACTTTTAAACCCCGTAATGCCTAAATACATAAACCATTAAACCGCTATATACTACTTAATAATTAATAAATTTAATTTTTATTTAAATTTATTATTATTTTAAATATTCATTTTAATTATTTATTAGTTTATTTTTATAGAAATTTTTATTATAAAATAAATTATGAGTGCGACACATATAATTTAAATAATTTATTTTTAATCAAAAAATATATATATGCTTTTAAAAGAAGTATAAAAGAAGTATTATTAAATATTAAAAATTATTATCAACTAATATATTTTACTTTAATTTTTAACAATTTGGGTTTTGTAAATATTTTTTAATTAATATCTATCTTATTATAAATAGTTTATTAATTTAATCTTTTATCATTATTATAATATCTATCAATAAAATTGTTTATATTTATTTTATATGATATAGAATTATTAAAATTATTATAACTATATATTTTATTCAAATTTCAAAAAATTATAAATATAATTAAATTTTCAAAGGTTATAACATTTGAAAATGACAAAAAAATTATAATTTTTTTTTGTTTTTTTATTGTTTAAATAAAACCTATAAACCACTAAATGCCTAAAAACATAAATCGCTAAACTACTAAACGACAAAACTTCAAAATACTTAAACCATTAAACTAGTATACATTAATAATAAATCATAAATCTCATTTTAATTGTTATTCAGTATAATTTTTAATTTTTAATTTTTATTTTAATTATTTATCAATTTATTTTTATAGAAATATTAATTACAAAATAAATTATTAGTGAGACAAATATAACTTAAATTAAACCGGTAGACCCTAAATAATAAATAATAAATATCATTTTTTTTCATTATAATTTTAAATATTCATTTTAATTATTAATTTTTTATTTTTATATAAATATTAATTAAAAAATAAATTATGAGTTAAACAAATATTATTTATGTAAATTATTTTTAATCAAAAAATTATAGATGAACTTTTTAAAATAAAAAAAATTTCAAAACAAAAAATTATTATATAGTAATATATTTTGCTTTGCTTATGAATCATTTTATATTTTGTAATTATATTTTAATTGATATCTATCTTATTAATTACAGATTATTATTATATTTTTTGATAATTATTAGAATATTTATCAATAAAATTATTTATATTAAATTTATATAAAATATAAATATAATGATTATTATAACTAAATATTGAATTCACTGTTAAAAAAAATTTAAAAATTATTATATTTTCAAAGGTTATAACCTTTGAAAATATCAAAAAATAAAAAAAAAAATTTTTTTGTTATTTCATTGTTTAAATAAAGTATATACACCACTAAATCTCTAAGCACGTAAATCACTAAACTACAAAATCCTGATACCCCTATATAGATAATCCTTTAAACCGGTATACCCTAAATAATAATTAATAAATCTTATTTTTATTTTTTTTCATTATAATTTAAAAAATTAATTTTGATTGTTAAGTTATATATATATATATATATTAATTATAAAATAAATTATGAGTTAAAAATATAATTTATTAACAATATTTTTCATCAAAAAATAGATAAGCTTATAAAAATCATAAAAATTTAAAAACTAATAATTATTATTTAGTGATATATTTTGTTTTGCATTTGAATCATTTTAGGTTTTCATATTATATTTGAAGTAATATCAATAGTATTCATTATAGATTTTTAATTTATTTTTTGATAATTATTAGAATATCTATCAATAAAATTATTTATATTGAATTTATATGATATATAATTATTATGATTATTATAAATATATATTGCATTCACTTATGAAAAGAAATTTAAAAATTATTATATTTTCAAAGGTTATAACCTTAAAAATGAGAAAAAATAATAAAAATAAATTTTTCGTTATTTCATTTTTAACATAAAACCTATAGATCATTAAATACTTACTTAAATCAGTAAGCTCATAGACCCCGAAACCCCTAAATACATAAATATTTTAACAGATATATACTACTTAATAAATAATAGATCTCATTTTTATTTCTATTTATTCTAATTTTAAATATTCATTATAATTATTTATAGTTTAATTATTTAAAAAAATTATTTACAAAAAAATTCTGAGTGAGATAAATATTATTTAAATAATTTATTTTTAATCAATAAAAAATATAAGCTTATAAAAAGAAGGAAATATTAGAAAATTAAATATTATTATTTAGTAATATATTTTGATTTGATTTTGAATCATTTTGTGTTATGTAAATATATTTTAATTGTGTTATGTAAATATATTAGAAAATTTAATTATGATTTTTTAAAAATAGATATTTTTCTTCTTCTTCAAGCTCTCAAGCTCGTAGAGAGAGAAAATCCCAATCCCTAGAGAGAGAATCTCGCCATTGCTGCCCGAATCAAGCTCCTCTCAAGCTAAATATGGAGCAAAAAGACTTATTACTAAACAATAAGTCGTTTGCTTCGATATTAAGAGAGCCCGCGCCTCCCTCATGCTGCTTCGGAAACAAACACGGGAGTCCCGTGATTGTTTTTTCAACAGAAGAGATGTGCAAGTTCATGGAGCCTTTTGAATATATGCTTATTGGTACGTTTTCTCATGGAAGGCCTCGCTCGAAGGAAATACAGTAGTTTATCTCCTCGTTAAAGCTTACGGGAAGGGTGAAGCTAGCTGACTACGACGCGAAGCACGTCTTCCTACAGTGTTTTATGATTGAGGACTTCTACCACTTATTGCATATAGGTCTATGGCAAGTTAACGGCTTCCCCATGAGCATTTTGAGGTGGACGAAGGAGTTCAGTCCACTGGAGGAGGCGCCTTTAGCCCTGGTATGGTTTTCCTTACCGAATCTCCCATTATATTTGTTTAACCCATAATCTCTCTACAAAATTTCATCTTGTTTGTGTAAACCTATAATTCGTGATGAAGCTACTGTTTCTAGACACGGCCAAGCAAGGCTCGCGTGTGTGTTGAGTGTAACCTACTCACTCAGCTTCCAAATATGATCTGGATCGGTAATGGAGAGGATCGGCAGAATAATGAGTTTTGGCAACCTGTTATTCCCGAAAATCTGCCTACTTATTGCATAAAAGGTAAGAGACTTGGGCACGAATCGGGGGTGTGTAAGATGGGTACAGAACAATCAGAAAATGTGCAAGGGTTAGAAGGTAGAAAAAGAAAGGTAGAAAGATGGATTAGGAAGGAGGGAGGGGCTGGAGAAAAACCTGCAATTGAGGCAGGTTTAATGGAAGAAGAAGGGGGGTATATGAGAGAGAAAGAGAGTAAGTTATTAGAAGAGGGAGAGGCTAGTAATAGAGTATATCATGACGGAAGAATGGAGGAAGGAGACAAGCTAGGGGAGGGAGAAAAATGGGAAGAGGTAAAGGTTAGAAAGAAGAGGAACAAGAAAATTAAAACTAGAATAATTTTAAAAGAAAAACTTGAGGACTATAGCTGGATAGATGATGACCTCTTGGATTTCCCAGAGGAAGATGCAGAGGTGTTTAGTTGTCCTTCAATAGGTAGAGAAGAAGAGGAGCATGCATTCTATATAGAAAAGGGAAAGGATGATTTGGATATTTATGAGGAAGATTGGACAAAGCTCACTAGAACTCAAGCCAAGGAAGCTATAAAAATAATGGCAATGCAGCTTGGGTGGAAGGATAAATATTATGAAAAAATACAAGTAAACTCGAATGCAATTAAGACCCCAAAGAATAAGAAAAAATATTTAAACACAAAATATGAGACTAAGTATACAACTAGATCCCAATCTAAGCTAGGAATTAATGGATAGATTCCTTTATTGGAACATTAGAGGGGTTGCTAATAATCCCTCGATAAATAGGTTAAAACTATTAATTAAAACTCATAGAATTTCTCTTGTAGTCATTGCGGAGCCTATGATCCAGAAGGATCAATTAATTAACTACATCCAAAAACTAGGGTTTAACAATGCATATGCTAATATAAATAGTAAACTCTGGATAATGTGGCATAATTATTTGGACATTGAAATTTTAAAAGATACAGATCAGGTAGTACATTTTAAAATAAATAAAGAAACAGATGAAATAATATCGGTTGTATATGCTAAAAATGATAAAAAATCAAGGTTAGCACTGTGGGAGGAAATGCAGAATATCGCATCTAGGAATGCACCCAGGATTATAGGAGGTGATTTTAATATAATAAGGAGCAATCAAGAAAAGAAAGGAGGTAAAACCCCGGATCCAATAGCAATGATACAATTTAATGAGGTGATCTCTAACTCGAAATTAATGGAAATAGATTTCGCAGGTTCAAGTTACACTTGGTGTAACAACCGGAGTAAAAGAAGCACAATTTGGGCTAGACTAGACAGAGTACTGTGTAATGCTAAATGGGTAGCTTTGCATGGGGTCACAGGGCTAAGACACCTGAATAGAACCTGTTCGGATCATTGCCCATTGCTCATTACAATCTATAAGATTAACCGAGTATCAGGTAACTTTAAATTTTAGAATATGTGGGAAAAGCACGCTGGCTTTGAAAAATTGGTAACTGAATCCTAGATGGAGCCAGCAATGGGGAAACCGATGCAAGTATTAATGGTTAAGCTTCATAGATTAAAAAAATATATAAAAAATATGGAATAAAGAAGTCTTCAGAAATTTAAATCAAATAATAAAGCAAGAAGAGGAAAAAGTAGAAAATCTAGAATTAGAATACGATAATAATAACATAGAGGTAAAGAGACATGAACTAAATAAGGCTAAAGGGAACTTGAGGCTTAAGTTGCATATGGAGGAAGTATACTGGAAATAGTGTTCAAAAATTAAATGGTTAAAAGAAGGAGATAGAAACACTAAATTTTTTCATAACATGTGCAAAATAAAGGCTCAAAAAAATCTAATCAAGGGCCTAAAAACTAATGAGGGAACATGGGTTGAAGATGACAAGCTGATAGGAATCCTCTTTGAGGAATTTTTTAAAAGTCATCTATGCAGACAGGCTCCTCAGGTAGGAAACTCATTAATGGATGGGATCAACATAGTCATCTCAAAAGAACAAAATCAAATGATGGAGAAGATCCCGGAGGAAGAAGAAATTAAAAATACAGTGTTTAATCTGGATAAGGATAGTGTAGTAGGGCTAGATGGCTGGAATAATTATTTTTTTCAGTTAAACTGGCTCATTATTAAAAAAGATCTTGTTCCTGCAATTGCAAGTTTTTTTTGTAGGGGCGGACATTCCTAAGGCATGGGCAAACTCTTTCATAGTGCTAATCCCCAAAAAAGAATCACCTCAAAAATGTGAGGATTTTAGGCCTATAAGTTTATGTAATGTAATTTATAAGATCCTTGCAAAAATAATTCAAAACAGACTTAGTAATATTTTACTATTTATAATATCACAGGAACAAACAGGATTTGTTAAGAATAGATTAATGATTGAAAATATTAGATTAGCATCAGAAATGATGAAAGAAATAGCATTTAAAACGAGGGGAAGTAACTTAGTAGTTAAGCTAGATTTATCTAAGGCATTTGATAGAGTAGAATGGCATACACTATGTTTCGTTATGAGAAAATTTGGTTTCTCTAAAACATGTATTGATTTAATATATAGATGTGTAACTAGCGTTTGAGTTAGAATCATTGTAAATGGAATGCAAGGTGAAGAATTCAAACCAAGACGTAGCTTGAGACAGGGGGACCCATTATCGCCCTTATTATTTGACATGTACTTAGAATTGTTAATTGTTAATTTAAATAAAAGAATGTCAGAGGGCAAAATAATCCCCTTTAGACAGCCAAAAAATACTCGAGAATAAGTTGTTTAGCTTATTCAGATGATATTATTATTTTCACAAATGCGAATAAAAGTTCATTGAAGAACCTGATGGACCTTCTACAATTATTTGTGAAGGAAACAGGTCAAGCCCTTAATAAGGATAAAAGTCAATTTATGTTAGCAAAAAAATCCTCCGGAAAAGTGGTAAAAAAAATTAAAGACATAATGGGTTTTAAACATAAAAAAGATGCTTTAGTATATTTAGGTTGTCCGATATACGAAGGAATGCTAAAAGAAATGTATCTAACACCTTCACATGATAAAATGAGAAGGAAAATAGTGGTTGGAAAGTAGATCTATTAGGATTTGGTGGGAGGATTACATTAATCTCCCATGTTCTTCAAAGTACACTGGTACATATTATATCAGTCATACACCCACCTAAGAAATTCACAAATAAACTAGAAATGGAAATGGAAAATTTTTTATGGGGTAAAAAAAACGGAAAGCAGAAAATTCACTAGAATAATTGGAAAGACATCTGTTATCCAAAAGCGGAAGTGGGGTTAGGCATCATTAATTTACAGGACATGGCGGCTGCCTGGGACTGCAAAGGTTGGTGGAGGATAAAAGAAAATGATTCCCTCTGGGCAAAATATATGCGAGCAAAATATTTAGAACAAGAACTCAATCACGTTAAGCAGAAATCAAATAACTGGAAAGCATTAGAAAAACAAAAGAAAATAGTAGATGCCCATTTATTACTGAAAAAATCGAGATGGAAATGGACCCTTAATCCATAAGGTAATTTTACGTTAAAACCAGCAAAAGAATTGATAAGAAGGAAAAACCCCGTGCAATCTTTATTTAAATGGGCCTGGAAAGCAGGTATTCCACAGAAAATGTGCTCGCTGGCATGGAAAGTTCTGGTAAATGCACTGCCTGTGGATACTAATGTGAAAAGAAAATGTGTTAAAATGGCCTCCAGATGTGAATGTTTCTTTGTAGAAGAAGAATCAATGGATCATCTATTCTCAAGTGGAAGAATCGCTGCAGTAGTCTGGAGGGAATTAGGAGACCTGATACAAATAAGTAAAAAAGAGGATAGAATAATTGATAGAATTAAGAATTGGGAGAATATAAACTCTAGCAGTTATATCAAAAATTGGCTCACTCAGAATCTACCTCATATAGTAATATGGTGCCTATGGAAAGCTCGTAATAAGAGTAAATTTGAGGGTATAAGAATGAATTCAAATGAAATTATAAAAGATATTATTAAAGAAATCAGGAATATATCAAGTATAAACCCTATAAAGGTTGATGGTTCTTATTTAAATAAGGTAGCTGGAATGTTCTGGGGCCTCGCTATCACAAATACGAAACAGGGATGGGTAAAAAGTATAAGTTGGAATAGGCCTCCGGAAGGCAAAATATCACTAAACATGGATGGTAGCTTCAATAGGGACACTGGTATAGCAGGTGGAGGGGGGGTAATAAGGGATTCAAATGGGTATGTGATAAAAGCATTTACATCGGCTACAAAAGCATTCTCAGCTCTCCACTCGGAGATAAAAGCTTTGAATATAGGATTAAATGTCTGTATAAAGTTAGATTTAAAAAATATACAAATTCAAGTAGACTCCATGCTTTTGGTTGATTTAGTAAGTGGAAAAATAATTCTTTGGAGGTATGAGGAAGAAATGGAAATTATTTTGAACCTCATTAAACTGCTTAATGCATCAATCTTACATATATATAGAGAAACTAATACTTTGGCGGATAGCCTTGCAAGATTAGGTTCGATAAGAGGAGAACATGAATTTGATGAGGTTTCGATGCTAGAAAAACTAAAAGGAATAGCGAAATTAGACAGGAAGTCCTTTCCTTATTTAAGATTTAGGAAGGGTAGTATTAACAGAAAAAATAGAATATGAGAATTATAGAATATAAGTTGTTAACTGTTATGGTATTGTGTAGCTTCTGTGCAGGGGAATTTCTATCTCTGTAGGTTAATAGGTAAGTACATTATGGAGGCAAAGGTAATAGGACAAGATTATATATATAGTGCTCTCGAAAAGAACACATAATTATATGTTGATTTGTCAATGGTTTGCTTGCTACTTCCCGAGTTGGATGTTTCTAGTGGCAGATAAACAAGTTACATTCTCGGATGATTCACCTGGCCCTGTGGGTGATCAGTAGACTTGAAGTAGATCCATAGAACACATACATCACCCTGGTTCGGAGGGGTGTTTAATGATGGATTTATCTTATAGGGTCTGGTTTTTTTAAAAGAATTTATTGAGTTTGAGTTATGCAGAAAAAATTTAGGCTCTGCTGCAGCTCGTGAAAAGCTAAAAAAGACAACATTTCTAATAAAAAAGGCGTGGCAAAGGAAACGAGTGTGAATGGAATTATTGACCACTGGAGCATGAAAAAAGAAGAAGGAGGATGGTCGATGAACACACGGGAAGGATGCGAACAACAGGAGTCGGGACACGGGTAAGACAGGAAGTCAGATGATGAACACAGGAAATGTGGATCATAGAAACACAAGGGGCCGAACATTAAACAAAAAAAAAATAAAAGAAAGGATGGGCCGAAAATAGGGGCCAATCAAGTGGCCAGACAAAGCAGAACAAAGCAAGCCAAAGCTCCAGCTTATTCTAGTTGAAATCTAGTTTATAAAATGAATAAATGCTATATTTGATAAAGATATTTAAGATCCAATATGTTAGCTTGTAGGCTTAAGGTTTAAGATGGGTGTAAGAGGGCAAAGGGTAGATGTAGGTTATAAAAATGGTATTCCTCCGCCAAAAGAGAGGATTATTAATAATAAAACAAACTTTTAAAAAAGAATATATATATATATATATATTAATTAATATTAATTTATTAATAATAGTTATAAATTAAATTTTGATCATTATTATACTATCTATCATTAAAATTATTTAAATTGAATTTATATGATATATAATTAGTAAGATTAATATAATTATACATGGTATTCACATTTCAAAAAATTTAAAAATTATTTTATTTTTAAAGGTTATAACATATGAAAATCAGATAAAATAAATTTTTTTTTTATTATATAAATAAAAACTATAAATCATTAAATGCCTAAAAACATAAATTGCTAAACTCCTAAATGACAAAACCCCTAAATTAATAATCTATTAAACCGGTATAGCATATATAATAAATCATAAATCTCATTTTAATTTGTATTCATTATAATTTTTAATATTCATTTTAATTATTAATAGTTTATTTTTAATAGAAATATTAATTGCAAAATAAATAAAAAGTGAGGCTGATATAATTCTAATAATTTATTTTTAATCAAAAAATTAATATAAGCTTATAAAAAGAAGTAAAAATTTAAAAACAAAAAATTATCATTTAGTAATATATTTTACTTTGATTTTGAATCATTATAGGTTTTGCATTTATATTTTAAATTCTATCAATCTTATTAATAATATTTTATTAATTTATTTTTTGATCATTATTATAATATCTATCAATAAAATAACTTATATTGAATTTAAATGTCTTATAAATATTAAGATTATTATAATTAAATATTATATTTACATTTGAAAAAAATTAAAAATTATTATATTATCAAAGGTTATATCCTTCAAAAATGATAAAAAATCACAAAAATAATTTTTTTATTATTTTATTATTTAAATAAAACATATAAACCACTAAATGCCTAATCATTTAAATATCTAGACTTCTTAACCCCAAAACTTTCTAAATACTTAAACCATTAAACCTAGATAACTTAAATAATAAATAATAAATATCATTTTTATTTGTATTCATTATAATTTTAAATATTCATTTTAATTATTTTTTAGTTTATTTTTATAGAAATATTAATTACAAAATAAATAATGAGTGAGACATATAATTTAAATATATTATTTTTTATGAAAAAATAATAAACTTATAAAAATAAACAAAATTTCAAAAATTTAAAATTTTATTTAGTAATATAATTTACTTTGATTTTGAATTATTTTGGGTTCTGCAAATATATTTTAATTAATATCTATCTTATTAATAATAGTTTATTAATTTATTTTTTATCATCAAAATAATATATATTAATAAAATTTTTGATATTGAATTTATATCAAATATAATTATTAAGATTATTATAACTAAGAATTGTATTCATATTTTAGAACTATTAAAAAATTATTATATTTTCAAAGGTTATAACCTTTGAAAATCACGAAAATTCATAAAAATAAATTTTTTTTATTTCATTGATTAAATAAAACCTATAAACACATAAATGTGTAAATATATAATTCAAAAAAGTCATTAAGCCCAAAACCACCATAAACTCAAACCATTAAACAGGTATACCCGAAATAATAAACCATAAATCTCATTTTTATTAGTATTCATTATAATTGTATATATACATTTTAATTATTTATTAGTTTATTTTTATAGAAATATAAATTAAAAAATAAATTAATTGTGAGACATATATAATATAAAAAATTTATTTTTCTTCCAAAAATATATAATCTTATAAATGGATAAAAAAAATTAAAAATTAAAAAAATTTAAAATTTAAAATTAATAATTAGTAAACTATTTCAATTTGATTTTGAATCATTTTAGGTTTTGTAAATATATTTTAAACAATATTTATCTTATTAATAATTGTTTATTAATCTTTTGTATGATCATTAATATAATATATATCAATATAATTGTTTATATTGAATTTATATGATATATAATTATTAAGATTATCATAACTAAATATAGTATTCACATTTCAAAAAAAATTTAAAATTGTTATAGTTCCAAAGGCTATATCCTTCAAAAATGAGAACAAATAACAAATACAATTTTTTGTTATTTTATTTTTTAAATAAAACCTATAAACTACTAAATGCCTAAACACTTAAATCACTAAATTTTTAAATGCCAAAATTTTTAAATATATAATCAATTAAACCTGTATATTTTATCTTATTAATAATTGTTTTATTTAATATCTATCTTATTAATATATTTTACTTTGAATTTCAATCATTTTAGGTTTTGCAAATAAATTTTATTTAATATCTATCTTATTAATAATAGTTTATTAATTTATTTTATTATATTCATCTTAATATCTATAAAAAAATTATTTATTTTGAATTTACATAATATATTATTATTTAGATTATTATAACAAAATAATATTTTCACATCTTAAAAAAATTTAAAAATTATTTAGTTTTCAAAGGTTATAACATTTGAACATAAGAAAAAATAAAAAAATAAATTTTTTGTTATTAGATTTTATAAATAAAATCTATAAACCACAAAATACCTGAATTCTTATTGACTAAACTCCTAAACCCTGAAGCCCATAAATACATAAGCTTTTAAATTAGTATACTCTAAATAATAAATAATAAATATCATTTTTATTAGTATTCATTATAATTTTAAATATTCTTTTTAATTATTTATCAGTTTACTTTTATAGAAATATTAATTACAAAATAAATTATTATTGCGACAGATATAATATAAATAATTTATTTTTCATCAAAGAAATATGAGATCATAAAAAGAGGCAAAATTTTTAAAACAAAATATTATTATTTAGTAATTTATTTTAATGTAATTTTGAATAATTTTAGATTTTGCAATTATATTTTAATTTATATCATTCTAATTAATAATAGTTTATTAATTTATTTATTAATCATTATTATAAAATCTATTAATAAAATTATTTAAATTGATTTTACATTATATATAATTATCAAGATTATTATAACTAAATATTATATTCACATTTAAAAAAAATTAAAAATTATTATATTTTTCTAAGGTTATAACCTTCAAAAATTAGATAAAATCACATAAGCCATAAACACATAAATGACTAAACCCCAAAACACCTAAATACTTAAACCATTAAACTAGTATATCCTGAATAATAAATAATAAATATCAATTTTATTTGTATTCATTATAATTTTAAATATTTATTTTAATTATTTATTAGTTTATTTTTATAGAATTATAAATTACAAAATAAATTATGAGGAAGACAAATATAATTTAAATAATTTATTTTCAATAACAAAATTATAAACTTATAAAAAAAGCAAAATATTAAAATATATTATTATTTAGTAATATATACTTTTATTTTGAATAAATTTAGATTTTGAAATTATATTTTAAATAATATCTATCTTATTAATAATAGTTTATTAATTTATTTATTGATCATTATTATAATATCTAGCAATGTGATTACTTATATTGAATTTAATTGACATATATTTATTAAGATTATTATAACTAATTATTATATTTAGATTTGAAAAAAATTTAGAAATTTTTATATATTCAAAGGTTATAAACATAAAAAATTATAAAAAAATAAAAATAAATTTTTTGTTATATCATTGTTTAAATAAAACTTATAGACCACTAAATTCCTAAACACTTAAATTTATATACTCCTAAACACATAAGCCCCTACATACTTAAAACTTTAAACTCGTAAAACTTAAATATAATTTAAATAATTTATTTTTCATCAAAAAAAAATATAAGCTTATAAAAAGAAGCAAAAACTAAAAAACAAAAATTATTATTTGGTAATAAATTTTACATTGATTTTGAATAATTTTAGCTTTTTTAATTATATTTTAATTTAAATCTATCATATTAATAATATCATATTAATTTATTTTTTGATAATTGATATCATATACATCAATAAAATTGTTTATATTTAGTTTATATTATATATAATTATAATGATTCTTATTACTAAATATTGTATTCACATTTTTAAAAAAATTTAAAATTATTATATTTTCAATGGTTATAACCTTTGAAAATGTGAGAAAATATCAAAAATAATTTTTATGTTATTTCACTATTTAAATAAATCCTAAAATCTACTAAATGCCTAAACACTTAAGTCAATTACTGTGAAATCTCAAAAACCCTAAATAGATAATCCTTTTAAACTGGTATACCCTAAATAATAAATAATAAATCTCAATATTAATGTTTTCATTATAATTTAAAATATTCATTTTAATTATTTATTCGTTTATTTTTATTAAATTTTAATTACAATATATATTATGAGTTAGACAAATATAATTTATATTAATTATTTTTCATCAAAAAATATAGATAAACTTATAAAAATAACAAAAAAATTCAAAACAAAATAGATTATATAGTAATATATTTTGATTTCCTTCTGAATCATTTTAGGATTTGTAATTATATTTTAATTGATATCTATCTTATTAATAATAGATTATTAATTCATTTTTTGATCATTATTAGTATATTTATCAATAAAATTATTTATATTGAATTTATATGAAATATATATATAATGATTATTATAACTAAATATTGAATTCACTTTTGAATAAAATTTAAAAATTATTATATTTTCAATGGTTATAACATTTGAAAATATCAAAAAATAATAAAAATATATTTTTTGTTTATTTATTTTTTAAATAAAACATATAACCACTAAATGCATACACAATTAAATCAGTAAACTCCTAAACCTCATAATGCCTAAATAAATAAACCATTAAACCGCTATATACTACTTAATAATTAATAAATCTAATTTTTATTTCTATTTATTATAATTTTAAATATTTATTTTAATTATTAATTAGTTTATTTCTATAGAAATATTTATTACAAAATAAATTATGAGTGCGAGAAATAAATTTAAATTATTGTTTTTAATCAATAAAAGTATTTATGCTTATATAATAAGTAAAAATTAAAAATTAAAAATTAAAAATTAAAAATTATTATTAAGTAAGATATTTTACTTTAATTTTGAATCAATTTAGGTTTTGTAAATATTTTTTAATTAATATCTATCTTATTATTAATAGTTTATTAATTTAATTTTTGATCATTATTATAATATCTTTCAATAAAATTGTTTGTATTGAATTTATATGATATATAATTATTAATATTAATATAACTAAATATTGTATTCACAATTCAAAAAATTTTAAATATTATTTTATTTTCAAAGATTATGACCTATGAAAATGAAAGAAAATTAATTTTTTATTTTATTTTATTGTTTAAATTAAACCTATAAACCACTAAATTTTTTATAAACATAAATCGCTAAGCTCCTAAATGACAAAACCTCTAAATACTTAAACAATTAAACTAGTATACATTAATAATAAATCATAAATTTCATTTTAATTTTTATTTAGTTTAAATTTTAAATTTTTATTTTAATTATTTATTAGTTTATTTTATAGAAATATTAATTACAAAATAAATTATTAGTTAGATAGATCTAATTTAAATTAAACCAGTATACCCTAAATAATAAATAATAAATAATAAAACTCATTTTTTTCATTATAATTTTAAATATTCATTTTAATTATTTATTTGTATATTTTTATATAATTATTAATTACAAAAAAAAATTATGAGTTAAACAAATATAATTTATATATATATTATTTTTCATCTAAAAATTATAAATAAACTTTTTAAAAGAAAAAAAAATTTCAAAACAAAAAATTATTATATTGTAATATATCTTGCTTTTCTTGTGAATCATTTTAATATTTGTAATTATATTTTAAATGAATTCTATCTTATTATTAAACAATTATTAAGTAATTTTTTTTCATCATTTTTAGAATATTTATCAATAAAAATGTTTATATTGATTTTATATGATATATAAATATAATGATTATTATGACTAAATATTCTATTCACTTTTGAAAAAAATTTTAAAATTATTATATTTTTAAATGTTATAACCTTTGAAAATGTGAAAAAAAAATATTTTTTCTTTGTTATTCTATTGTTTAAATAAAACCTATACACCACTAAATTCCTAAGCATTTAAATCACTAAACTACAAAATTTCGATACCTTTATAGAGATAATCCTTTAAATCAATATACTCTAGATAATAATTAATAAATTTTATTTTTATTTGATTTCTTTATAATTTAAAAAATTCATTTTGATTGTTAAGTTATATATATATATATATATATATATATTAATTATAAAATAAATTATGAGTTAAAAATATAATTTATAAAAATTATTTTTCATTAAAAAATAGATAAGCTTATAAAAAGAATAAAATTTAAAAACAAATAATTATTATTAAGTAATATATTTTGATTTGCTTTTGAATCATTTTAGGTTTTGATATTATATTATAAGTAATATCAATCTTATTCATAAAAGATTTTTAATTTATTTTTTGATAAGTATTAGAATATGTATCAATAAAATTGTTTATATTGAATTTATATGATATATAATTATTATGATTATTATAAATATATATTCTATTAACTTTTGACAAATTTTTAAAAATTATTATATTTTAAAAGGATATAATCTTATAAAATGAGAAAAAATAATAAAAATAAATTTTTAGTTATTTTATTTTTTATATAAAACCTATAGACCATTAAATGCTTACTTAGTTAAATTAATAAACTCATAAACCCCGAAACCCCTAAATATATAAAGATTTTAACATCTATATACTACTTAATAAATTAAAAATCACATTTTTATTTCTAGTTATTATAACTTTAAATATTTATTTTAATTATTTATAGTTTAATTTTTTTGAAAAATTAATTACAAAATAAATTTCGAGTGAGACAAATATTATTTAAATAATTTATTTTTAATCAAAATAAAATATAAGCTTATAAAAAGAAGAAAGATTTTAAAATTTAAATATTATTATTTAGTAATATATTTTGATTTGAGTTTGAATCATTTTGTGTTATGTAAATATATTTTTATTAATATTTATATTATTAATAAAAGTTTATTAATTTAATTTTTGATCATTATTATATTATCTATCATTAAAATTGGTTATATTGAATTTATATGATATATAATTAGTAATATTAATATAATTATACATGGTATTCCCATTTCAAAAGATTTTAAAAATTATTTTATTTTCAAAGGTTATAACCTTTGAAAATCAAAAAAAAATCAAAAAAGAATTTTTTATTTTTATTATATAAATAAAACCATTATACCACTAAATGCCTAAAAACATAAATTGCTAAACTCCTAAATGACAAAACCCCTAAATAATCGATCCATTAAACCTATATACCATATATAATTGTTGGGCAATTGTGCTTCCACGATAGTGAGATTGAGATACAGAAACATGGAAACAATAGAAATCAAGCAATATATATATCCCAATTTAGCAACCATCCATAATAGAATCAAAAAATGAGAAATAAACAGCGAAAATAATGTGGTTCGCTAGTCTCTCAGTACGACTAGCTAAATTCACCAGAAAATACTTTTGTATTATAGATTAAAGCAACAGAAATGTCTAACAGTATGTAGCACACAAAATAGTCGCAATAAATCTCACAGAGAGAAGAGAAAGAAATGATGAACAGATCCACAGGTACAAAAATAGCCACCCGAAAATAAAATTACAAAACATTTTATATTAAAATTTCTCTCGGTTCTTTTAACCTGAGCGTCTCGAATCATGAGACAGGTCAGGCTCTGCTCCAATTTCGGCCCGCTGTCCGGTCAGCAAGACCTCCGTTATTGTGCTACTTCTGGATCCCCGACCTCTTAATATTTACTTTCCTACATTTACATGAAAATATTAAAAAATAAAAAATATCTGTTTATACAAATAGATTATCAAAAAAAAAATTACATATACAGTAATAATAAATCTTAAATCTCATTTTAATTTGTATTCATTATAATTTTTAATAGTCATTTTAAATATTTATTAGTTTATTTTTTATATAAATATTAATTACAAAATAAATAATTAGTCAGACAAATATAATATTAATAATTTACTTTTAATAAAAAAAATATAATCTTATAAAAAGAAGTAAAAATTTAAAAACAAAAAATTATTATTTAGTAATAAATTTTACATTGATTTTGAATCATTTTAAGTTTTATAATTATATTTTAATTTATATCTATCATATTAATAATAGTTTATTAATTTATTTTTTGATAATTGATATCATATCTATCAATAAAATTATTTATATTTAGTTTATATTATATATAATTATAATGATTATTATTACTAAATATTGTATTTATATTTTTAAAAAATTTTAAAATTATTATATTTTCAAATGTTATAACCTTTGAAAATGTGAAAAAAAAACAAAAATACTTTTTTTTTATTTCATTGTTTAAATAAATCTTATAAACTACTAAATGCCTAGGTACTTAAATCAATAACTACTAAATCTCGAAAACCCTAAATAGATAATCATTTAAAACCGGTATACCCTAATTAAAAAATAATAAATCTCAATATTATTTTTTTCATTATAATTTAAAATATTCTTTTTAATTATTTATTCATTTATTTTTAATATAATTATTAATTACATAATAAATTGAGTTAGACAAATATAATTTATATAATTATTTTTCATCAAAAAAATATAGAAAAACTTTTTAAAAGAAAAAGAATTCAAAACAAAAAATTATTATATAGTAATATATTTTGCTTTGCTTCTGAATAATTTTATGTTTTGTAATTATATTTAAATTGATATCTATCTTATCAATAATAGATTATTAATTTATTCTTCGATCATTATTAGAATATTTATCAATAAAAATATTTATATTGAATTTATATGATATATACATATAATGATTATTACAACTAAATATTGTATTCACTTTTAAAAAAAATTTAATAATTATTATATTTTCAAAGGTTATAACCTTTGAAAATATCAAAAAATTTAAATTTTTTGATATTTTTTTAAAATAACTCCTATAAACCACTAAATGCATGCACAGTTAAATTAGTAAACTTCTAAACCCCGTAATGCCAAAATACATAAACCAATTAACCACTATAAACCAATTAACCTTCGATCATTGTTGTAGAGTTTCATTGACTACCGACACTTGGACTATCATTCAAAATTTGTCTTATATATGTTTGAATGTTCATTTCATTGATTCTCAATGGAATATGCATAAAAGGCTTTTGAAGTTTTGTGTAATTAAAAGTTATTCTGGAGTTAATATTAGAAATGCTATTGAGTTTTGCATGAATGAATGTGGTTAGAGAAAGTTGATGTGCATTGCTATTGATAATGCATCAAATAATGATGTTGGAGTTGAACAATTGAAAAAAAGGGTTGTAAAGAAATGTGTTGTGCCTTTGAGAGACGAGCATTTTAATATGAGATGTTGTGCTCATATCCTAAACTTAATTGTCACAGATGGCATTGCAGTAGTTGAGGATGCTATTCAAAAAAATTAGAGGAGTGGTGAAATATGTGAGGAGCAGTCCTAAAAGATTAGATATGTTTAAGTTATGTGTTGAAGAAGAAAACTTAAAATATGGATCTTCATTGCAATTAGATTGTCCTACAATAAGGAATTCAACTTATTTGATGCTACAAACTGATATGAAATATCAAAAAAAATTTCATAAGTTGGAGGACAAAGACAAAAGGTATTTGAAAGAGTTTGGTTCAAATGTTCCAACTGAGAGAGACTGAACAAACGCCAAAATTTTGGTCCATTTCTTGAAAACTTTTTATGAGGTAACTTGTTAATTTTCTTTCTCATAATATTCTACCTCTAGTATTTATTTTTATGAGATTATTCGAATTTCGAAAAAAATTGAGCTATGTGATAATAGTAGAGATACAATGGTTTCTGAAATGGGTATGAAAATGAGGCATAAATTCAACAAATATTGGGGTTCTCTTCAGTCAACAAATATTATGCTTTTTGTAGAAGTAGTGTTGGATCCTAGATATAAGCTCAAATATCTCAAGGTTAAGTACACTTAGCAGTATGGAGATGAATTGGCTAAAAATTTGGTGAAAAATGTTATAAATGCTTTAAATGAGATGATGGATGATTATAAAGATTTAAATGAAGATGAATCAAAAGAAGATGATTTCTCCTCTACTGTGTTGAAAAAAAATGATAATTTCTTTGATGGTAGTGATACTTATGTTGATGATTTTTTTGTTGAATTGGAGAAAGAACAAGAAGTTGCACCTTTGGAAGAGTTGTATAGGTACTTGCAAGACAAACTTGAAAAAAATAGAATTTATTTTGATCTTCTAAACTGGTGGAAGGTAAATGAGGTTAGGTATCCTTCTTTGGAAAATATAGCAAAGGATGTATTTGCTATCCAAGCATATATGTGGCCTACGAATCTATATTTAGCACTGGGGGGAGAACTTTAAATAAATTTAGGAGTTATTTAACACCTATTACTGCTGAAGTTCTCATATGTCTACAAGATTGGGTGAGAAGCTCAAACAAACCTATTGAAATTGAAGAATTAGTTTAAGACCTTAATGATAATGAATCAGGTTAGGATACAAATCTTGTAAATTTTAATTTCACATTTACTTATTTTATTCATTCAATTTAATAAAAATATGGTTCAATTACAATTTTCAGAGGGGTCACAAGATCCGAATATTCTTCCAACTATAGTTGGCAAACTAAATTTGGAATGAGTGTATTAAATTTTATAAGGTAATATTTCGTTTTTTTATTACTCTTTCATCTTATAAATTTATGTCGACATGATTAACACGTTTTCATCTTTAGTTCTCCTTCTATAGTGGAGGAAGAAAAGGGAGGAGTTGTAGAAAAGAATTAATATTGTTTGGATTTTCATTGCTGTTCCGGGACAGACCTTTGATATGATTATTCTCATAGTTGTTATTAGTTGTATTTTTTTTGTTATATTAAGCTGCCTAATTTTAGCAAATACTTAAGTAGTAATTACTGCTAACAATGTTTGTGGTCATCTTCAGCTATTCCTTAATATTTTAAGTAAATGTTTAAAGAATATAGTATTGCTATTATGGTTAACTTTCACTTGGCTGAACAAAGCCAACTTGTGATAAAACAAAGAACCAAATTAAGCACACGACTCGGTCCCGTTCTATTTAACATTTCTATCCTTTTCTGCGCATCAAAGCTTTTGACAAGGTAATGGAACTCGTTTGCAGTATTCAGCCTATTTAACAAAACAAAATTGGCTCAATTTAAGTTTGAAAGATACATAACTAAGGAATGATAAATGGTACAACAAAAGGTTTCGACATGAACTAATTTGGCCGGTTTGAAAAAAATAAATTGAAAAAAATGTCCGAACTCCATCCCATCCCGGGACTATTTTCTCCTACACAAAATCCCCGATCTACGTCCCGTCTAGTCCCGATATTTTCAACCTATGGGACGGGTCTAGATCTTCAAAAAAATCTTTTGAATGTGAGAAGGGACTAGGGATTTGTAATCCCTATCCCATCCCGTCCCATGAGCACCCCTAGCATTTAGTGGTTTATAGGTTTTATTTAAAAAATAAAATAACAAAAAATTTATTTTTATTATTTTTTAATTTTTTCAAAGGTTATAACCTTTGAAAATATAAAAATTTTTAATTTTTTTTCAAATGTGAATACTATATTTAGTTATACTAATCATTATATTTATATATTATATAAATTAAAAATAAACAATTTTATTGATAAATATTATCATAATAATCAAAAAATAAATTAATAATCCATTAATAATAAGATAGATATTAATTAAAATATAATTACAAAACTTAAAATAATTAAGAAGCAAAGAAAAATATATTACTATATAATAATTTTTTGTTTTTGAATTTTTTATTCTTTTAAGAAGTTTATCTATATTTTTTTAATAAAAAATAATTTATATAAATTATATTTGTCAAACTCATAATTTATTTTGTAATTAAAATTTATATATAAATAAATAAATAAATAAATAATTAAAATGAATATTTAAAATTATAATGAAAAAAAATGAGATTTATTAATTATTATTTATTATTTATTATTTAGGGATACCGGTTTAATTTAAATTAGATCCATCTCACTAATAATTTATTTTGAAATTAATATTTCTATAAAAATAAACTGATAAATAATTAAAATAAAAATTTAAAATTATATAGAATAAAATTAAAATGAGATTTAAGATTTATTATTAATGTATACTAGTTTAATAGTTTAAGTAATTAGAGGTTTTGTCATTTGGAGTTTAGCGATTTATGTTTTTAGGCTTTTAGAGGTTTATAGGTTTTATATAAAAAAATAAAATAACAAAAAAATTTTCTATAATTTGTTATCATTTTCATAGGTTATAACCTTTGAAAATATAATAATATTTACAATTTTTTGAAATATGAATACAATATTTAGTTTTAAAATTTTAATAAATATATATCATATAAATTCAATATAAACAAATTTATTGATAAATAATATAATAATGATCAAAAATTAAATTAATAAACTATTAATAAAAAGATAGATATTAATTAATTATAAAACCCAAATTGATTCAAAATTAAAGTAAAATATATTACTGGATAATAATTTTTTATTTTTAAATTTCTACTTCTTTTATAAGCGTATATTTTTTTTATTAAAAATAAATTAATTAAATTATATTTGTCGCACTCATACTTTATTTTGTAATAAATATTTCTATAAAAAAAACTAATAAATAATTAAAATGAATATTTAAAATTATAATAAATAGAAATAAAAATTAGATTTATAAATTATTAACTAGTATATAGCAGTTTAATGGTTTATGTATTTCGGCATTATGGGGTTTAGGAGTTTACTAATTTAACTGTGTATGCATTTAGTGGTTTATAGGTTTTATTAAAGAAAAAAAATAATAAAAAATTATTTTTATTTTTTTTTGATATTTTCAAAGGTTATCACCTTTGAAAATATAATAATTTTTATTTTTTTTAAATGTTAATATAATATTTAGATATAATATTCTTAATAATTATATATAATGTAACTCAATATAAATAATTTTATTAATAGATAATATAATAATGATCAATAAAATATTAATAAACTATTATTAATAAGAATGATATAAATTAAAATATAATTGCAAAAACTAAAATGATTAAAAATCAAAATAAAATATATTACAAAATAATAATTTTTTTTTAAAAATTTTGCCTCTTTTTATAAGCATATATATTTTTTAGATAAAAAATAAATTATTTAAAATATATCTGTCTCACTAATAATTTATTTTGCAATTAATATTTCTAAAATAAATTGTTGAGGATGCTATTTATATTGATTATTGTAATTTCTTCTAAAATATCTCTCATGCACACACTCAAAGCAATTTTTTTAAAACATTGTTCACCTCTATAAAAATAACAACCTTGTAGCCTATTAGAACAAACTAGCCCCATGTTGGTTTGAGCAGGGCAAGAAGTATGGGCTCTCTTTCAATCAAGAATCAAAAAATTTATTTTATTGGCATATCTAAGCCCCTTTTTTATATCCTCATGGATATGAAAAGTATCATTCTTTCTTTTTAAAATAAATGAGTTATGTATACAAGCTCACAATACCCAAAAAGGTGTAAATGAATCATATTCAAATGTATAAAAGGATTTAATCATAGCTCAAAATATTAGTCTTGTATATTGACACTTGAGGTCACAAATCAAAGGAAAAAGCCATAGTGATATTTCCAATCCCAAGAATTTTAGCTATAGAAAGTTATAAAGAGTAGTACTCGAGCTTTAACTATTTCTAGGGTCGTGACTTTTGCTCTTGAAGAATGTCCAAAGTTACAATCATTCCTAGTGCAATGACTTTGAAATATAAAGATAAAATGCACAAGCTATGGTCATATCCAATACTTTGGCCCAGTATTATAGTGATTAAATATGTATTCATGATCATTCTTAGTGTCATAACAATATGTTCAACAGAGAGATAAGTTATGGCATATTCTCATAGATATTATTTTGTGTTCTAGAGACAAAATATACAATCATGACCATTGCTAATGCTACAATAATCTAAAGCAAGAAAGAGACTGAATCCATAATTCACCCCTTGAGTCAATACTTTGTGTTACATATACAAAAAGACAAATCTGTGACATTCCTAAAAGTTGTGAATTTCAATTTAGATTTAACACTTAGTCATTTGATTATAAAAGTGCAAAACATGAGATTTAGGATTTTGGGTTTATGGAGTAGGGTTATAGTTTATGGTTCAAGGTTTAGGATTTAAAGTTTAGGGTTTATAGGTTGTTTTTGTTTTTTTTTTGGAAAATACACACTTTATTTATCATTTAGGCACACAACTTACAAGAGACTAAAAAGCTGACTAATTTAGGCCAGCCCACCATATCCTATGCACCTTAATGATTCCATGAATAAAATACATAAAAAAACATAATGCCTAATAATTCCAAGCGTACGAATACAACTAAAATCACTTGGCATTCCCGGATTTCAGAGTTGGCATTGAGTCATTATGCACACTACCTCCTTTCCATTCGGATTTGTCCAAGCCTTTTGGAGGAACCTGAATGATGCACCTTATTAAAACTATGCAAATATAAGATTGTGCACGTGTGTGACATGCAGCATCAATCATTTGCCTATGTCATTGCTATGCAATAGAATACATGTAAAACTGAATACCCATAAATCCACAAGTCCATATCTATTGCACTTTGTCAATTCATTCTCACCTCTGAATTCAACATTATTTTGCACCAATGATCCTCAAAAGAGTATCTCTTGAGTTAGAATGCTTCCTCATCGAGCTCCAAGAAGTGGCCGTATGTTGCACCAAAAAAATATCAAAAAATATGCATGCATCGGTGTGCATGTGTAATGAGGTCAATCTCATAGTCTAATTATCTACGCGTACAACCAATCTAGAATACAAGCAAAATTACAAAATGATATAAATATGGGTCTTCTGCTCCCAGAAGTGTAGCATCGCCTAATGTGTATTTAAATAATGCATTAGTGGGCCCCAATTAAAGATACTCATGCGCCCAGTTTCCCTCATTGCATGCAACATAGAGAACAGACAAGATTGTGAGTGTGTGTATGTCATGATCCATCTCTACAAGTACATGGTGCATACAAAGTTCAAAATTAAATAAGAATACAAACATAATCTACAAGTTTAAATCTTTCACTCCCGTGTGGCTGGTATGGACTCCATTGCTTGTTGGCCATGCTCGGTGATGCTTCTGATTTTTCTGGCTCTCCAATTATTCAAGGATTACCCACTACTCCTGTTAGGCGATGGTTGGGTGGCCCCCTATGCTGCATGATAGGACTAGTGGGACCCACTCCTAGCTACTGCTGGGTTTACTCTCGACCACTTTGCACGGTCTCGTCAGTTGTCTGAATGTTATCATCTCGGCTTGCTAGTGGGACCCTCTACAAGCTGGTGGCCCATACTTCTGGCTGCTTCCATGACTTGCTGTCCCCTCTAAATACTACACCAAAATGGACAAGAATATGTGCACGTGTGTATTGTGGTTCGTTGATATGTGTGTGTTGTGCAGCAGTATCAGGGTTTAGGAGTTTAGTAATTTAAGTATTTAGGTATTTTATGGTTTATAAGTTTTATTTAAATAATTAAATAACAAAAAAATTATTTTTTTGATTTCTTCTCATTTTCTAGGTTATAACCATTGAAAATAATATAATAATAATTTTTTTTTTCAAATGTTAATACAATATTTAATTATAATAATCATAAAAATAAAATATCATGTAAATTCAATATAAATAATTTTATTGATCGATATTATGATACTGATCATAAAATAGATTAATAAACTATTATTAATAAGATTGATATTAATTAAAATATATTTTCAAAACCTAAAACGATTCAAAATCAAAGTAAAATATATTACTAAATAATAATTTTTTATTTTTAAATTTTTGATTCTTTTTATAAGCTTATAAATTTTTTTGATGAAGATAAATTATTTAAATTATATTTGTCTCATTCATAATTTTATTTTTCAATTAATATTTCTATAAAAATAAACTAATAATTAATTAAAATGAATATTAAAATTATAATGAATACAAATAAAAATGAGATTTATGATAAATTATTTAGGGTATACTGGTTTAATGGTTTAAGTATTTAAGAGTTTTGGAGTTTAGTGATTTAAGTGTTGAGGCATTTAGTAGTTTATATGTTTTATTTAAATAATGAAATAATAAAAAAATTATTTTTCAAATTTTTTATCGATTTTAAAGGTTATAACCATTATAAATATAATAATTTTTAAGTTTTTTTCAAATGTGAATACAATATTTAGTTATAATAAACTTAATAATTATATATCATGTAAATTAAAAATAAACAAAATTTATTGATAAATATTAATAAACTAAATATAAATATAATAATGATCAAAAAATAAATTAATAAACTCTTATTTATTGATAGATATTTATATATTATTTATAAATACTTAAACCTTTAAAGATCGTTTAAATGTTTAAGTATTTAAGGGTTTTTAGGTTTTGGGATTTAGAAGTTTAATGATTTAAGAGTTTAGGCATTTAGTAGTTTATATGTTTTATTTAAAAAATAAAAAAACAAAAAAATTATTTTTGTTATTTTTTGATATTTTTAAAGGTTATAACCTATGAAAATACAATAAATTTTAAATTTTTTTCTAAATTGAATACAATCTTTAGTTATAATAATCATTATATTTATATATCATCTAAATTCAATATTAACAAATTTATTGATAAATATTCTAATAATGATCAAAAAATAAAACAATAATCTATTATTAATAAGATATATATGAATTAAAATATAATTACAAAACCTAAAATGATTTAGAAGCAAATCAAAATATATTACTATATAATAATTTTTTGTTTTGAATTTTTTTTTCGTTTAAAAAGTTTATGTATATTTTTTAGATGAAAAATAATTTATATAAATTATATTTGTCTAACTCATAATTTATTCTCTAATTAATATATTTATAAAAATAAACAAATAAACAAATAAACAAATAAAATGAATATTTAAAATTATAATGAAAAAAAATGAGGTTTATTATTTATTATTTAGGGATACCAGTTTAATTTAAATTAGATATTTCTCACTAATAAATTATTTTGTAATTAATATTTCAATAAAAATAAACTGATAAATATTTAAAATATAAATTTAAAATTATACTGAATAAAATTTAAAACGAGATTTTTGATTTATTATTACTGTATACCAGTTTAATGGAATAAGTATTTAGAGGTTTTTTAATTTAGGATTTTAGCGATTTATGTTTTTAGGCTTTTAGTGGTTTTAACGTTTTATTTAAAAAAATAAATAATCATAAAAAATTTTTATAATGTTTTCTTATTTTCAATGGTTATAACGTTCGAAAATATAATAATATTTAAAATTTTTTGAAATGTGAATAAAATACTTAGTTATAATAATATTAATAATTATATATTATATAAATTTAATATAAACAATTTTATTGATATATATTATAATAATGATCAGAATTAAATTTATAAACTATTGATATTAAGATAGATATTAATTAAAAAATAATTACAAAACCCAAATTGATTCAAAATTATAGTAAAATATATTTCTGGATAACAATTTTTAATTTTTAAATTTGTACTTCTTTTATAAGCATAAATATTTTTTAAATTATATTTGTCGCACTCATAATTTATTTTGTAATAAATATTTTTATAAAAATAAACTAATAAATAATTAAAATGAATATTTAAAATTATAATATTTAGAATTAAAAATTAGACCCATTAATTATTAAGTAGTATATAGTGATTTAATGGTTTATGTATTTAGGCATTATGAGGTTTAAAAGTTTACTGATTTTACTGTGTATGCATTTAGTGGTTTCTTGGTTTTATTAAAAAAATAAAATAATAAAATATTTATTTTTATTATTTTTTGATATTTTCAAAGGTTATAACCTTTGAAAATGTAATAAATTTTAATTTTTTTTTAATTTGAATTCAATATTTAGTTATAATAATCATTATATTTATATATCATATAAATTCAATATAAACAATTTTATTGATAAATATTCTAAATATGATCAAAAAATAATTTAATAATCTATTATTAATAAGATAGATATCAATTAAAATATAATTACAAAACCTAAAATGATTGAGAAGAAAAGAAAAATATATTACTATATAATTATTTTTTGTTTTGAAATTTTTTTTTCTTTTAAAAAGTTTATCAATAATTTTTTGTTGGAAAAAAATTTATATGAATTATATTTGTCTAACTCAATTTATTTTGTAATTAATATTTATATATAAATAAACAAATAAATAATTAAAATGAATATATAAAATTATAATGAAAAAAAATGAGATTTATTATTTATTATTTATTATTTATTATTTAGGGATATCGGTTTAATTTAAATTAGATCTGTCTCTCTAATAATTTAATTTGTTATTTATATTTCTATAAAATAAATTGATAAATAATTAAAATAAAAATTTAAAATTATACTGAATAAAAATTAAAATGAGATTTATGATTTATTATTAATATATACCAGTTTAATGATCTAAGTATTTAGAGGTTTTATCGTTGGAAGTTTAGCGATTTATCTTTTTAAGCTTTTAGTGCTTTATAGGTTTTATTAAAAAAAATAAATTTACTAAAAAAATTTCTATAATTTTTATCATTTTCATAGGTTATAACATTTAAAAATATAATAATATTTAAAATTTTTTGAAATTTTAAAACAATATTTTGTTATAATAATATTAATAATTATATATCATATAAATTAAATAAAAATAATTTTTTTAATAGATATTATAATAATGATCAAAAATTAAATTTATAAACTATTAATATTAAGATAGATATTAATTAAAAAATATTTACAAAACCCAAATTGATTCAAAATTAAAAAAACTTATATTACTTGATAATAATTTTTAATTTTTAAATTTATACTTCTTTTATAAGCGTATATTTTTATTAGATAAATAATATATTTTTTAAATGATATTTGTCCCACTCAAAATTTATTTTGTCATAAATATTTTTAAATAAATACACTAATAAATATATAAAATGAATATTTAAAAATATAATAAATAGCAATAAAAATAGATTTATTAATTATTAAGTAGTATTTAGCAGTTTAATGGTTTATGTATTTAGGTATTACGGGGTTTAGGAGTTTACTGATTTAACTTTATATGCATTTAGTAGGGCTGCTCACGGGACTAGGAGATTACCGACCATACCCAAAGTCTTGTTCCGAAAGAATCGGGACTTAGAAAAATCCATTGACTAAGACTTTTCGCGTCCCATTTTGTCAAGTATTTTTTCTTTTGGGACGATTCAAGATCTTTAGCAATATCCATCCCGAGAACCGTCCCGTACTAAAAACCGATACTAGAACCTGGAATATATATATATATATATATATATAACATGAAGATGCCACCAATTCCGCTACTACCCATCCAATTCCAACGCACCTATTGCTGTTCCGATGAGTTCCAAGCCACCTCACGCTGTTTCAGCCATGTTGAGTTAGGTCCAGCCCTTGTCTGTTGCACTTCTGGTTGCCTCCAACGTGTCTCAGATGCCACCAGCCTTTTGGTTTGTTTTTCTGACCAGAATTGAGTGATTAATTATTATTATTATGTGTCTCATTCAGTTTTGTTTAGTATTGGTTGTGGTGTTGTGGATGGGCTGAATGAGTGGGTGGAATGTGTTACAGTCAGATTTGTAAAGCTTGCTTGTTTGAAATATTTATATGTATTTATGCTTAACATATCATATTAATTAATGGCAATACAGATGGCACAATCTAGTGGTAAACTAAAAATACAATAAATTGAAGATTTTCACATCTCATATGATCAAAGTACTGGTAAATCCAATCATCATCCTTTGACGAACCCTCTTATTGTTACGACATGTTCTTCAATTCCAATTGTAAAAGAAAGTCAAGGTACATATGAACCTCAAGCTCATAAAAAGTATAAGTTTGCTATTTGGGAAACGTATGAGATATTAGTTGATTCAGAGGGAAATGTAACTGGTAAGGCAGCTTGTATATGGTGTAGAAAAAAATATTTTGCAAAAAGTGATCATGGTACTTCGAGTTTATGGAAATACTTGAGAGAGACTTGTAAAAAATTTCAACACAAAAAAGAATTAATAGAAGCTCACAAAGGTAAAGACAAGTCACAATCTTTGTTGAGTTTCACTAAAGGTACTAGTTCAGAGGATAACAAATTAACTTGTTGGCAATTTGATCAACAACTAGTTAAGGTGGCTTTTGTGAAAATGATCATAAAAGATGAATTGTCTTTTTGTTTTGTTGAGAGGGATGAGTTTAAGGAGTTTTGTGAAGTTAGTATGCCTCATTTTAAAATTCCATCTAGGCACTCTATATTGAGAGTTTGTTTTTCTTTGTTTGTGAAGGAAAAGAAGAAATTATTTGATAGCATATCATCTCATTGTTGTAGAGTTTCATTGACTACCGACACTTGGACTATCATTCAAAATTTGTCTTATATATGTTTGACTGTTCATTTCATTGATTCTCAATGGAATATGCATAAAAGGCTTTTGAAGTTTTGTGTAATTAAAAGTCATTCTGGAGTTAATATTAGAAATGCTATTGAGTTTTGCATGAATGAATGTGGTTTGAGAAAGTTGATGTGCATTGCTGTTGATAATACATCAAATAATGATGTTGGAGTTGAACAATTGAAAAAAGGCTTGTGAAGAAATGTGTTGTACCTTTGAGAGACTATCATTTTCATATGAGATGATGTGCTCATATCCTAAACTTAATTGTCAGAGATGGCATTGCAGTAGTTGAGGGTGCTTTTCAAAAAAATTATAGGTGTGGTTAAATATGCGAGGAGCAGTCCTAAAAGATTAGATATGTTTAAGTTATGTGTTGAAGAAGCAAACTTAAAATATGGATCTTCATTGCAATTAGATTGTCCTACAATATGGAATTCAACTTATTTGATGCTAGAAACTGATATGAAATATCAAAAAGAATTTCATAAGTTGAAGGACAAAGACAAAAGGTTTTTGAAAAAGTTTGGTTCAAACGTTCCAACTGAGAGAGACTGAACAAACTCGCCAAAATTTTGGTCCGTTTCTTGAAATCTTTTTGAGGTAACTTGTTAATTTTCTTGCTCATAATATTCTACCTCTAGTATTTATTTTTCAGAGATTATTCGAATTTCGAAAAAAATTGAGCTATGTGAAAATAGTAGAGATACAATAGTTTCTGAAATGGGTATGAAAATGAGGCATAAATTCAACAAATATTGGGGTTCTCTTCAGTCAACAAATATTATGCTTTTTGTAGAAGTAGTGTTGGATCCTAGATATAAGCTCAAATATTTCAAGGTTAAGTACACTTAGCATTATGGAGATGAATTGGCTAAAAATTTGGTTAAAAATGTTATAAATGCTTTAAATGAGATGATGGATGATTATAAAGATTTAAATGAAGATGAATCAAAAGAAGATGATTTCTCTTCTACTGTGTTGAAGAAAAATGATGATTTCTTTGATGATACTTATACTTATGTTGATGATTTTTTTGTTGAATTGGAGAAAGAACAAGAAGTTGCACCTTTGGAAGAGTTGTATAGGTACTTGGAGGACAAACTTGAAAAAAATAGAATTTATTTTGATCTTCTAAACTGGTGGAAGGTAAATGAGGTTAGGTATCCTTCTTTGGAAAATATAGCAAAGGATTTATTTGCTATCCAAGCATCTACTATGGTCTACGAATCTAAATTTAGCACTGGGGGGAGAACTTTAGATAAATTTAGGAGTTATTTAACACCTATTACAGCTGAAGTTCTCATATGTCTACAAGATTGGATGAGAAGCTCAAACAAACCTATTGAAATTGAAGAATTAGTTCAAGACCTTGATGATGATGAATCAGGTTAGGATACAAAGCTTGTAAATTTTAATTTCACATTTACTTATTTTATTCATTCAATTTAATAAAAATATGGTTCAATTATAATTTTCAGAGGGGTCACAAGATCCAAATATTCTTCAAACTATAGTTGGCAATCTAAATTTGGAATGGGTATATTAAATTTTATAAGGTAATATTTCGTTTTTTATTATTCTTTCATCTTAGAAATTTATGTCTACATGATTAACACGTTTTCATCTTTGGTTGTCCTTCTATAGTGGAATAAGAAAAGGGAGGAGTTGTAGAAGAGAATTAATTCGGTTTGGATTTTCATTGCTGTTCCGGGACGGACCTTTGAAATGATTATTCTCATGGTTGTTATTAGTTGTATTTTTTTTGTTATATTAAGCGTCCTAATTTTAGTAATTAGTTAAGTAGTAATTACTGCTAACAATGGTTGTGGTCATCTTTAGCTATTCATTAATATTTTAAGTAAATGTTTAAAAAATATAGTATTGCTATTATGGTTAACTTTCACTTGGCTGAACAAAGCCAACTTGTGATAAAACAAAGAACCAAATTAAGCACACAACTCGCTAAACATGAATCGCTAAACAATGAACAATATCAAAAATTACTTTTGATATTTTTTCACATTTTCAAAGGTTATAACCTTTGAAAATATAATAATTTTAAATTTTTTTAAAAATGTAAAGACAATATTTTGTAATAATAATCATTATAATTATATATAATATAAACAATATATATGAATTTTATGGATAGATATTAAATCAATTATCAAAAAAATTAATTAATATGTTATTATTAATATGATAGATATAAATTAAAATATAATTTCAAAACCTAAAATTATTCAAAATCAAAGTAAAATTTATTACTAAATAATAATTTTTGTTTTTTAGTTTTTGCTTCTTTTTATAAGCTTGTATATTTTTTTTGATGAAAAATAAGTTAATTAAATTAAATTTGTATCACACATAATTTAGTTTGTAATTAATATTTTAATAAATTATTTAAATTATAATTAAGGTTTACGAGTTTAAAGGTTTAAGTATTTAGGGGCTTTTGTGTTAAGGAGTTTAGAGATTTAAGTGTTTAGGGATTTAGTGGTTTATAAGTTTTTTTTAAACAATGAAATAACATAAAATTTATTTATTTTTTCTAATTTTTGAAGGTTATATCCTTTGAAAATATAAAAATTTTTAAATTTTTTTCAAATGTAAATATAATATTTATCTATAATAATTTTCATAAATATAAGTCATCTAAATTCAATATAAATAATTACATTGCTAAATATTATAATAATGATCAAAAAATAAATTAATAAACTATTATTAATAAAATAGATATTATTTAAAAAGTATTTTCAAAATCAAAATTTATTCAAATCAAAGCAAAATATATTATTAAATAATAATTTTTTTTAATGTTTTGCTTTTTTAATTAAGTTTATATTTTTGTTATTAAAATTAAATTTTTTAAATTATATTTGGCATACTCATAATTTATTTTTTAATTTATAATTCTATAATAATAAACTAAGAATAATTAAAATAATTATTTTAAATTATAATGAATACAAATAAAATTGAGATTTATTATTTATTATTCAGGATATACCAGTTTAATGGTTTAAGTATTTAGGTGTTTTGTGATTTCGGAGATCAGTGATTTAATTGTTTAGACCTTAAGTGATTTATAGTTTTTATTTAAAGAATAAAAAAACAAAAAAATTTATTTTTTGATTTTTTTTAATTTTTGAAGTTTATAACCTTTAAAAATATAATAATTTTTAAATTTTTTTAAATATGAAATTATAATATTTAGTTATAATAATCTTAATAATTATATATTATGTAAACTCAATATAAATAATTGTATTGATAGATATTATAAAAATGATCAATAAATAAATTAATAAACTTGTATTTATAAGAATGATATAAATTAAAATATAATTGTAGAATCTAAAATATTTCAAAATCAAAATAAGATATATTATTAAATAATAATTTTTTATTTTTAAAATTTTTCCTCTTTTTATCAGCATTTTTTTTGATAAAAAATAAATTATTTAAATCATATATGTTGCACTAATAAATTATTTTTGTTAATTAATATTTCTATAAAAATAAACTGATAAATAATTAAAATGAATATTTAAAATTATAATGAATACTAATAAAACTGAGATTTATGATTTATTATTTAGACTTTACTAATTTAATGTTTTAAGTATTAATGAGCTTCAGGGTTTAAGAGTTTAGTCATTTTAGTATTTAGTCATTTAATGGTTTATAGTTTTTATATAAAAAATAAAATAACAAAAAATTTATTTTTGTTATTTTTTCTCATTTTTGCATGTTATAACATTTGAAAATATAATAATTTTTAAATTTTTTTTTGAAAAGCAAATACAAAATGAAGTTATAATAATCATAATAATTATATATCATATAAATTCATTATAAACTATTTTATTGATATTTATTATAATAATGATCATAAAAAAGTAATAACCAATTATTAATAAGAAAAATTTTGTTTGAAATATATTTGCAAAACCTAAAATGACTCAAAATCAAAGTGAAATATTTTACTAAATATTAATTTTAAATTTTTAAATTTTTGTATCGATTTATAAGCCTATATATTTTTTGATGAAAATTAAATTATTTAAATTATATGTGTTTCACTAATAATTTATTTTTTAATTTATTTTCTATAAAATTAAATTAATAAATAATTAAAATCTATATTTAAAATTATAATGAATACTAATAAAAATGAGATTAATGATTAATTATTTAGGGCATACCTATTTAATGGTTTATGTTTATTGTGGTTTTGGGGTTAATGAGGTTATTGATTTATATGTTTACACATTTAGGTGTTTATAGGTTTTATTTAATCAATGAAATAACAAAAAATTTTTTTTTATGAATTTTCGTGATTTTCAAAGGTTATGACCTTTAAAAATATAATAATTTTTTAATTGTTCTAAAATATGAATACACTACTTAGTTATAATAATCTTAAAAATTATATTTGTTGTAGATTAAATATAAAAAATTTATTAGTATATATTATAAAAATGATAAATAAATAAATTAATAAACTATTATTAATATGATAGATATTAATTAAAATATATTTGAAGAACCCAAAATAATTCAAAATAAAAGTAAATTATATTACTAAATAAAATTTTAAATTTTTGAAAATTTGTTATTTTTATAAGATTATTTTTTTTAATAAAAAATATTTTATTTAAATTATGTCTGTCTCACTCATTATTTATTTTGTAATTGATATCTCTATAAAAATAAACTAAAAATAATTAAAATGAATATTTAAAATTATAATGAATACAAATAGTAATGAGATTTATTAATTATTATTTAGGTTATATAGGTTTAATGGTTTAAGTATTTAGGGGGTTTTGGGATTTTGAAGTCTAGAGATTTAAATGTTTAGGCATTTAGTGGTTTTTATGTTTTAATTAAATAATAAAATAATAAAAAATTATTTTTGTAATTTTTTATCATTTTTGAAGGTTATAACCTTTGAAAATATAATAATTTTTAAATTTTTTTCAAATGTAAATATAATATTTAGTTATAATAACTTAATAATTATAATAAATTTTAATTGAATATAAGTAATTTTTTTGTTCGATATAATAAAAATGATTAAATAATAAATTAATAAACTATTTTTAATAAGATTGATCGCAATTAAAATATAATTGCAAAACCAATATATAATGATTCAAAATCAAAGTAAAATATATTACTAAATAATAATTTTTTGTTTTTAAATTTTTACTTCTTTATATAAGCTTATTTTTTTTATGATTAAAAATAAATTATTAAAATTATATTTGTCTCACTCATTATTTATTTTGTGATTGATATTTCTATAAAAAATAAACTAATAAATAATTAAAATGAATATTTAAAATTATAATGAATAAAAATTAAAATGAGATTTATGATTTCTTATATATGGTATACCGATTTAATGGTTTGATTATTTAAGAGTTTTATCGTTTAGGAGTTTAGCAATTTATCTTTTTAGGCATTTAGTGGTTTATTGGTTTTATTTATATAATAAAAATTTAAAATTCTTTTTTTGATTTTTTCTAATTTTCAAATGTTATAATCTTTGAAAATAAAATAATTTTTAAAATTATTCGAAATGTGAATATAATGTATAATTATATTAATCTTACTAATTATATATCATATAAATTCAATATAAATAATCTTAATGATAGATATTTCAATAATGATGAAAAATTAAATAAATAAACTATTATTAATAATATTAATATTAATTAATATATATTTACATAACACAAATGATTCAAAATCAAATAAAAAAGTATTACTAAATAATAATATTTAATTTTTAAAATTTTCCTTCTTTTTATAAGCTTATATTTTTTTTTATTAAAATAAATTATTTAAATACTATTTGTTTCACCCAAAATTTATTTTGTAATTAATTTTTATAAAAGTTAACAATAAATAATTAAAATTATAATAAATAGAAATAAAAATGAGATTTATTATTTATTAAGTAGTATATAGTTGTTAAAAGGTTTATGTATTTAGGAGTTTCGAGATTTATGAGCTTACTGATTTAAGTAAGTAAGCATTTAATGATCTATAGGTTTTATTTAAAAAATGAAATAACAAAAAAATTATTTATATTATTTTTTCTCATTTTTTAAGGTCATAACATTTGAAAATATAATAATTTTTAAATTTTTTTCAAAAGTGAATACAATATTTAGTTATAATCATCATTATATTTATATATATAAATTCAATATAAACAATATTATTGATAAATAATCTAATAATGATTAAAAAATAAATTAATAATCTATTATTAATAAGATAGATATCAATTAAAATATAATTACAAAACCTAAAATGATTCAGAAGAAAAGCAAAATATATTACTATATAATAATTTTTTATTTTGAAATTTTATTTTTCAAAAAGTTTATCAATAATTTTTTGATGAAAAATAATTTATATAAATTATATTTGTCTAACTCAATTTATTTTGTAATTAATATTTATATATAAATAAACAAATAAATAATTAAAATGAATATTTAAAATTATAATGAAAAAAATGAGATTTATTATTTATTATTTAGGGATACTGTTTAATTTAAATTAGATCTGTCTCATTAATAATTTATTTTGTAGTTGATATTTCTATAAAATAAATTGATAAATAATTAAATAAAAATTTAAAATTATACTGAATAAAAATTAAAATGAGATTTATGATTTATTATTAATGTATACAAGTTTAATGATTTAAGTATTTATAGGTTTTGTCATTAAGAGTTTAGCGATTTATGTTTTTACGCTTTTAGTGGTTTATAGGTTTTATTTAAAAAAATAAAATAAGCAAAAAAAATTTCTATAATTTTTTATCATTTTCTTAGTTTACAACATTTGAAAATATTATAATATTTAATATTTTTTGAAACTTTAATACAATATTTTTTTATAATAATATTAATAAGTATATATCATATAAATTCAATATAAATAATTTTATTGATAGATATTATAATAATGATCAAAAATTAAATTTATAAACTATTAATATTAAGATAGATATTAATTGAAAATATTTACAAAACCCAAATTTATTCAAAATTAAAGTAACTTATATTACTTCATAATAATTTTTAATTTTTAAATTATACTTCTTTTATAAGCGTATATTTTTATTAGATAAATAATATATTATTTAAATTATATTTGTCGCACCTCATAATTTATTTTGTAATAAATATTTCTAAATCAATACACTAATAAATAATTAAAATGAATATTTAAAAATATAATAAATAGCAATAAAAAATAGATTTATTAATTATTAAGTAGTATTTAGCGGTTTAATGGTTTATGTATTTAGGCATTACAGGGTTTAGGAGTTTACTGATTTAACTTGATATGCATTTAGTAGTGTTGCTCACGAGACTCGGAGATTCATGACCTGACTCGAAGTCTTGTCCCGAAAGAATCGGGACCTAGAAAAATCCGTTGACTTTAACTTTTCTCGTCCCATTCTGGCACGCATTTTTTCTTTTGGGACGGTTCCGGATCTTAAGCAATATCCATCCCGAGAACCGTCCCGTCCTAAAAAACTCATACTAGAACTAGGAATATATATATATATATATATATATATATAACATGAAGATGCACCCAATTCCGCTACTGCCCATCCAATTCCGACGCACCTTTTGTGTTTCCGATGAGTTCCAGTCTACCTCACGTCATTCCAGCCGTGTTCAGTTCAGGTCCAGTCCTTGTCCATTGCACTTCTGGTTGCCTCCAATGTGTCTCAGATGCCACCAGCCTTTTGGTTTGTTTTTCTGACAAGAATTGAGTGATTAATTATTATTATTATGTGTCTTAGTCAATTTTGTTGAGTATTGGTTGTGGTGTTGTGGTTGTGCAGAATGAGTAGGCTGAATATGTTACAGTCAATTTTTTAGAGCTTGCTTATTTGAAATATTTATATGTATTTATGCTTAACATATCATATTAATTAATGGCAATGCAGATGACACAATCCAACGGTAAACAAAAAATACGATAAATTGAAGATGATCACATCTCAAATGATCAAAGTACTGGTAAATCCAATCATCATCCTTTCACGAACCCTCCTATTATTACGACAGCTTCTTCAATTCCAATTGTAAAAGAAAGTCAAGGTACATCTCAACCTCAAGCTCATAAAAAGTATAAGTATGATGTTTGGGAAACTTATGAGATATTAGTTGATTCAGAGGGAAATGAAACTGGTAGGGCAGCTTGTATATGGTGTAGGAAATAATATTTGGCAAAAAGTGATCAAGGTACTTCGGGTTTATGGAAATACTTGAAAGAGACTTGTAGGAAATTTCCATACAAAAAAGAATTAATAGAAGCTCACAAAGGTAAAGACAAGTCACAATCTTTGTTGAGTTTCACTAAAGGTACTAGTTCAGAGAATAACAAATTAACTTGTTGGAAATTTGATCAACAACTAGTTAGGGAGGCTTTGGTGAAAATTATCATAAAAGATGAATTACCTTTTTGTTTTGTTGAGAGGCATGAGTTTAAGGAGTTTTGTGAAGTTAGTGTGCCTCAATTTAAAAATCCATCTAGGCACTATATACTGAGGGATTATTTTTCTTTGTTTGTCAAGGAAAAGAAGAAATTATTTGATAGCATATCATCTCATTGTTGTAGAGTTTCATTGACTACCGACACTTGGACTAGCATTCAAAATTTGTCTTATATATGTTTGACTGTTCATTCCATTGATTCTCAATGGAATATGCATTAAATGCTTTTGAACTTTTGTGTAATTAAAAGTCATTCTGGAGTTAATATTAGAAATGCTATTGAGTTTTGCATGAATGAATGGGGTTTGAGAAAGTTGATGTGCATTACTGTTGACAATGCATAAAATAATGATGTTGCAATTGAACAATTGAAAAAAAGGCTTGTGAAGAAAAGTCTTGTCCTTTGAGAGGCGAGCATTTTCATATGAAATGTTGTGCTCATATCCTAAACTTAATTGTCAAAGATGGCAATGCAGTAGTTGAGGGTGCTATTCAAAAAATTAGAGGTGTGGTGAAATATGTGAGGAACAGTCCTAAAAGATTAGATATGTTTAAGTTATGTGTTGAATAAGCAAACTTGACATATGGATCTTCATTGCAATTTGATTGTCCTACAAGATGGAATTCAACTTATTTGATGCTACAAACTGATATAAAATATCAAAAAGAATTTGATAAGTTGGAGGACAAAGACAAGGTTTTGAAGGATTTTGGTTCAAAAAATTAAAAAAATTATTATTAAGTAATATATTTTACTTTGATTTTGAATAAATTTAGATTTTGCAAATATATTTTAAATAATATCTATCTTATTAATAATAGTTTATTAAATTTTTTTTGATCATTATTATAATATCTAGCAATGTAATTATTTATATTGAATTTAAATGACTTATAATTATTAAGATTATTATAACTCAATATTATATTTACATTTGAAAAAATTTAAAAATTATTATATTTTCAAATGTTATAACCTTTGAAAATCTGAAAAAATATCAAAAATAATTTTTTCGTTATATCATTGTTTAAATAAAACCTATTAACCACTAAATGCCTAAAAACATAAATCACTAAACTTCTAAACGACAAAACATCTAAATACTTAAACCATTAAACTCGTATACATTAAGAATAATTAATAAATCTAATTTTAATTTTTATTCAGTATAATTTAAAATTTTTATTTTAATTATTTAACAGTTTATTTTTATAGAAATATTAATTACAAAATAAATTATTAGTTAGACATATATAATTTAAATTAAACTGGTATACCCTAAATAATAAAGAATAAATATCATTTATTTCATTATAATTTTAAATATTCATTTTAATATTTATTTGTTTATTTTTATATAAATATTAATTACAAAATAAATTATGAGTTAGACAAATATAATTTATATAAATTATTATTCATCAAAAAAATATAGATAAACTTTTAAAAAGAAAAAAAAATTCAAAACAAAATATTATTATATAGTAATATATTTTGCTTTGCTTCTGAATCATTTTTGGTTTTGTAATTATATTTTAATTGATATCTATCTTATTAATAATAGATTATTATTTTATTTTTTGATAGTTATTAGAATATCTATCAATAAAATTATTTATATTGAATTTATATGAAATATAAATATAATGATTATTATAACTAAATATTTAATTCACTTTTAAAAAAAATTAAAAATTATTATATTTTCAAAGGTTATAACCTTTGAAAATATCAAAAAATAATAAAAATAAATTTTTTGTTATTTTATTTTTTAAATAAAACCTATAAACCACTAAATGCATACACAATTAAATCATAAAACTCCTAAACCCCATAATACCTAAATACATAAACCATTAAACCCCGATATAATACATAATAATTAATAAATCTAATTTTTATTTCTATTTATTATAATTTTAAATATTCATTTTAATTATGTATAGTTTAATTATTTAGAAAATTAATTACAAAAAATATTTTGAGTGATACAAATATTATTTAAAAAATTTATTTTTAATCAATAAAAAATATAAGCTTATAAAAAGAAGGAAATATTTGAAAATTAAATATTATTATTTAGTAATATATTTTGATTTGATTTTGAATCATTTTGTGTTATGTAAATATATTTTAATTAATATTTATATTATTAATAATAGTTTATTAATTTAATTTTTGATCATTATTATACTATCTATCATTAAAATTGTTTATATTGAATTTATATGATATATAATTAGTAAGATTAATATAATTATTCATGGTATTCACATTTCAAAAAATTTTAAAAATTATTTTATTTTTAAAGGTTATAAGCTTTGAAAATCAGATAAAATCAATAAAAAATTTTTTATTTTTATTATATAAATAAAAACTATAAACCACTAAATGCCAAAAAACATAAATTGCTAAACACCTAAACGACAAAACCCCTAAATTAATAATCCATTAAACCGGTATACCATATATAATAAATCATAAATCTCATTTTAATTTGTATTCATTATAATTTTAAAAATTCATTTTAATTATTTATTAGTTTATTTTTTATAGAAATATTAATTGCAAAATAAATAGAGTGAGATAAATATAATTTTTATAATTTATTTTTAATCAAAAAATAAATATAAGCTTATAAAAAGAAGTAAAAATTTAAAAACAAAAAATATCATTTAGTTATATCTTTTACTTTGATTTTCAATCATTATAGGTTTTGCATTTATATATTAATTGCTATCAATCTTATTAATAATAGTTTATTAATTTATTTTTTGATCATTATTATAATATATATCAATAAAATTACTTATATTGAATTTAAATGTCTTATAAATATTAAGATTATTATAACTAAATATTATATTTACATTTGAAAAAAATTTAAAAATTATTATATTTTCAAAGGTTATAACTTCAAAAATGATAAAGAATCACAAAAATAATTTTTTTTATTATTTTATTATTTAAATAAAACATATAAACAACTAAATGCCTAATCATTTAATTATCTAGACTCCTTAACCCCAAAACCCCCTAAATACTTAAACCATTAAACCTATATAACCTAAATAATCAATAATAAATTTCATTTTTATTTGTATTCATTATAATTTTAAATATTCATTTTAATTTTTTTTAGTTTATTTTTATAGAAATATTAATTACAAAATAAATAATGAGTGAGACATATAATTTAAATATATTATTTTTTATGAAAAAAAATAAGCTTATAAAAATAAACAAAATTTCAAAAATTTAAAATTTTATTTAGTAATATAATTTACTTTGATTTTGATTTATTTTGGGTTCTACAAATATATTTTAATTAATATCTATCTTATTAATAATAGTTTATTAATTTATTTTTCGATCATTAAAATAATATATATTAATAAAATTTTTTATATTAAATTTACATCAAATATAATTATTAAGATTATTATAACTATGTATTATATTCATATTTTAGAAAGATTAAAAAGTTATTATATTTTCAAAGTTTATAACCTTTGAAAATCACAAAAATTAATAAAAATAAATTTTTTGTTATTTCATTGATTAGATAAAACCTATAAACACCTAAATGTGCAAACATATAAAACAATAAACTCCTTAACCCCAAAACCACAAAAAACTTAAACCATTGAATAGGTATACCCTAAATAATAAATCATATATCTCTTTTTTATTAGTATTCATTATAATTTAAATATTCATTTTAATTATTTATCAATTTATTTTTATAGAAATATTAATTACAAAATAAATTATTAGCGAAACAGATATAATTTAAATAATTTATTTTTCATCAAAAAAAATATATATGCTTATAAAATGAGGCAAAATTTTTAAAATAAAAATTATTATTTAGTAATATATCTTATTTTGATTTTGAATCATTTTAGATTCTACAATAATATTTTAATTTATTACATTCTTATTAATACTAGTTTATTAATTTATTTATTGATCATTATTATAATATCTATTAATAAAATTATTTATATTTAGTTTACATTATATATAATTATTAAGAATATTATAACTAAATATTATATTAACATTTAAATAAAATTAAAAATTATTATATTTTAAAAGGTTATAACCTTCAAAAATTAAAAAAAATAAAAAAATTTAATTTTTTATTTTTTCATTCTTTAAATAAAAACTATAAATCACTAAAGTCTTAAACACTTAAATCACTAAACCCGAAAACACCAAAATACTTAAACCATTAAACTAGTATATCCCGAATAATATATAATACATCTCAATTTTATTTGTATTCATTATAATTTTAAATATTCATTTTAATTATTTTTTAGTTTATTTTTATAGAATTATAAATTAAAAATAAATTATGTAGAAGACAAATATAATTTAAATAATTTACTTTTAATAACAAAAAATATAAACTTATACAAAGAAGCAAAACATCAAAAAAATTATTATTTAGTATTATATTTTACTTTGATTTTGAATAAATTTACGTTTTGCAAAAATATTTTAAAAAATATCTATTTTATTAATAATAGTTTATTAATTTATTTTTTGATCAGTAATATAATATCTATCAATATAATTGTTTATATTGAATTAACATGATATATAATTATTAAGAATATCATAACTAAATATAGTATTCACATAAAAAAATTTAAAAATTATTATCTTTTCAAAGGTTATAACCTTCAAAAATGAGAAAAAATAACAAAAATAATTTTTTTGTTATATCATTGTTTAAATAAAACTTAAAACCATTAAACTCCTAAAAACATAAATCTCTAAACTCCTAAACCTCGAAGCCCCTAAATACCTAAACCTTTAAACTCGTAAAACTTAAATATAATTTAAATAATTTATAGAAATATTAATTACAAAATAAATTATGAGTGACAAATATAATTTAAATAATATATTTTTCATCAAAAAAATATATAAGCTTATAAAATGATGCAAAAACTAAAAAAAAAATTATTTAGTAATAAATTTTACTTTGATTTTGAATCATTTTAGGGTTTTTAATTATATTTTAATTTATATCTATCATATTAATAATAGTTTATTAATTTATTTTTTGATAATTGATATAATCTTTAGCAATAAAATTGTTTATATTTATTTTATATTATATATAGTTATAATAATTTTTATTACTAAATATTGTATTCACATTTTTAAAAAATTTTAAAATTATTATATTTTCAAATGTTATGACATTTGAAAATTTGAAAAATATCAAAAATAAATTTTTTGTTATTTCATTGTTTAAATAAAATCTATAAACCATTAAATGCCTAAATACTTAAATCAATAACTTCTAAATCTCGAAAACACTAAATAGATAAATATTGTTAAATAGGTATGTCCTAAAAAATAAATAATAAATCTCATTTTTATTTTTTTTCATTATAATTTTAAATATTCATTTTAGTTATTTATTTGTTTATTTTTATATAAATATTAAATAAAAAATAAATTATAAGTTAGAAAAATATAATTTATATATGTTATTTTTCAAAAAAAATATAGATAAACTTATTAAAAGAAGAAAAAAATTAAAAACAAAAAATTATTTTATAGTAATATATTTTACTTTGTTTCTGAATCATTTTAGGTTTAATAATTATATTTTAATTGATATCTAACTTATTAATAATCGATTATTAATTTATTTTTTGATCATTATTAGAATATTTATAAATAAATATATTTATATTTAATTTAAATGATATATAAATTTAATAATTATTATAAGTAAATATTATATTCACTTTTGGAAAAAATTTTAAAATTATTATATTTTCAAAGATTATAACCTTTGAACAAGTTAAAAAAGAAAAATTTTTATTATTATTATTTATTGTTTAAATAAAACTTATAAATCACTAAATGCCTAAACACTTAAATCACTAAACTACAAAATCCTGATACCCCTATATAGATAATTGTTTAAATGGGCATCCCCTATATAATAATTAATAAATCTCATTTTTATTTTTTTTCATTTTAATTAAAAAAATTCATTTTGATTGTTTAGTTCTTTATTTATATATATTAATTATAAAATAAATTATGAGTTAAAATTATAATTTATAAAAATTATTTTTCATCAAAAATTATATAAGCTTATAAAAAGAATAAAAATTTAAAAACAAATAAGTATTATTAAGTAATTTATTTTGCTTTGCTTTTGAATCATTTTAGGTTTTGATATTATATTTTAAGTAATATCAATCTTATTCATAATAGATTTTTAATTAATTTTTTGATAATTATTAGAATATCTATCAATAAAATTGTTTATATTTAATTTATATGATATATAATTATTATGATTATTATAAATATATATTGTATTCACTTTTGAAAAAAAATTTAAAAATTATTATATTTTCAAAGGTTATAAACTTTGAAAAGATCAAAAAATAATAAAATTTTTTTTTTAATTTTTTCTTAAATAAAACCTATAAACCACTAAATCCATCCACAGTTAAATCAGTAAACTCTTAAACCCCGTAATGCCTAAATACATAAACCATTAAACTGATATATACTACTTAATAATTAATAAATCTAATTTTTATTTATTATAATTTTAAATATTCATTTTAATTATTATTAGTTTATTTTTATTGAAATATTTATTACAAAATAAAGTATGAGTGTGACAAATATAATTTAATTAATTTATTTTTAATAAAACAAATATACGGTGCTAAAAGAAGTAATAATTTAAAAATTAAAATTATTATCCAGTAATATATTTTACTTTAATTTTGAATCAATTTGGGTTTTGTAAATATTTTTTTATTAATATATATCTTTTTATTAATAATTTATTAATTTAATTTTTGATCATTAATATATTATCTATCAATAAAATTGTTTATATTGAAATTATATGATATATAATTATTAATATTATTAAAATTAAATATTGTATTCACATTTCAAAAAATTGTAAATATTATTATATTTTCAAAGGTTATAACCTATTAAAATGATAACAAATTATAGAAATTTTTTTTGTTATTTTATTTTTTTATATAAAACCTATAACCCACTAAAAGCCTAAAAACATAAATCGCTAAACTTTTAACGACAAAACATACTAAATACTTAAACTATTAAACTACTATACATTAATAATAATTCGTAAATCTCATTTTAATTTTAATTCAGTATAATTTTAAATTTTTATTTTAAATATGTATCAGTTTATTTTTATAGAAATATTAATTACAAAAAAAATTATTAGTGAGACGTATCTAATTTAAATTAAACCGGTATCCCTAATTAATAAATAATAAATCTCATTTTTTTAATTATAATTTTAAATATTCATTTTAATTATTTATTTTTTTATTTATATAAAAATATTAATTATAAAATAAATTGTGTTAGACAAATATAATTTATATAAATTATTTTTCATTAAAAAATTATTGATAAACTTTTTAAAAGAAAAAAAAAATTTAAAACAAAAATTTATTATAGAGTAATATATTTTGCTTTTCTTCTGAATCATTTTATGTTTTGTAATTAAATTTTAATTGATATCTATCTTATTAATAATAGATTATTAATTTATTTTTTGATCATTATTAGAATATTTATCAATACAATTGTTTATATTGAATTTATATGATATATAAATATAATGGTTAGTATAACTAAATATTGTATTCACATTTGAAAAAAATTTAAAAATTATTATATTTTCAAAAAATAATAAAAGTAAATTTTTTGTTATTTTATTTTTTAAACAAAAGCTATAAAAACTAAATGCTAGGGGTGCTCATGGGACAGGATGGGATGGGGATTACAAATCTCCAGTCCCTTCCCACAGTTCAGAGATTTTTTTTTGAAGATTCAGATCCGTCCCATAGGTTGAAAATATCGAGACGGGATGGGACGTAGATCTGGGATTTTGGGTATGTGAAAATGGTTCCGGGACGGAACGGAGTACGAACATTTTTTTCAATTTATTTTCTTCAAACTGGCCAAGTTAGTTCTTGTCGAAACCATTTGTTGTACAATTTATCATTCCTTAGTTATGTATCTTTCAAACTCAAATTAGGCCAATTTTTTTTTGTCAAATAGACTCAATACCGCAAACGAGTTCCATTACCTTGTCAAAAGCTTTGATGTGCAGAAAAAGATAAAAATGTAAAATAGAACGAGACTGAGTTGTGTGCTTAATTTGGTTCTTTGTTTTATCACACTTTGGCTTTGTTTAGTCGAGTGAAAGTTAACCATAATAGCAATACTACATTTTTTAAACAATTACTTAAAATATTAAGGAATAGCTAAAGATGACCACAAACATTGGTAGCAGCAATTACTACTTAAGTAATTGCTAAAATTAGGCAGCTTAATATAACAAAAAAATACAACTAATAACAACATGATAATAATCATTTCAAAGGTCCGTCCTGGGAACAACAACCAAAATCCAAACCCAATTAATTATCTCTTTTACAACTCCTCCATTTTCTTCCTCCACTGTAGAAGGACATCCAAAGATGAAAACGTGTTAATCATATAGACATAAATTTCCAAGATGAAAGAGTAATAAAAAAACAAAATATTACCTTATAAAATTTAATTCACCCATTCCAAATTTAGTTGGCCAACTATAGTTGGAAGATTATTTGGATCTTGTGACCCCTCTGAAAATTGTAATTGAACCATATTTTTATTAAATTGAATGAAAAAAATAAGTAAAAAGTGAAATTAAAATTTACAAGATATGTATACTAACCTGATTCATTATCATCAAGGTGTTGAAATAATTCTTCAATTTCAATAGGTTTGTTTGAGCTTCTCAATCAATCTTGTAGACATATGAGAACTTCCGCTGTTATAGGTGTTAATGAACTCCTAAATTTATCTAAAATTCTCCCCCAAGTGCTAAATGTTGATTCGTAGGCCACAATAAATGCTTGGATAACAAATACATCCCCTGCTACATTTGCCAAAGAAGGATACCTAACCTCATTTACCTTCCACCAGTTTAGAAGATCAAAATAAATTTTATTTTTTTTCAAGTTTGTCCACCAAGTACCTATCCAACTCTTCCAAAGTTGCAACTTCTTATTCTTTCTCCAATTCAACAAAAAAAATCATCAACATAAATATCACTATCCAACACTACTACTATAAAAAGCATAATATTTGTTGACTAAAGAGAACCCCAATATTTGTTGAATTTATGCCTCATTTTCATACCCTTTTCAGACACCATTGTATCTCTACTATTTTCACAAAGCTCAATTTTTTACAAAATTCGAATAAATTCATGAAAATAAATACTAGAGGTAGAATATTATGATCCAGAAAATTTACAAGTTACCTCATAAAAAGTTTTCAAGAAATGAGCCGAAACCCTGGGGTTTGTTCAGTCTCTCTCAGTTGGAACGTTTGAACCAAACTCCTTCAAAAACCTTTTGTCTTTTTCCTCCAACTTATCAAATTCTTTGTGATATTTTATTTTGTAGCATCAAATAAGTTGAATTCCATCTTGTAGAACAATCTAATTTCAATGAAGATCAATATTTCAAGTTTGCTTCTTCAATACAAAACTTAAACATATCTAATCTTTTAGGACTGCTCCTCACATATTTCACCACAGCTCTAATTTTTTGAATAGAACACTCAACTACTGCAATGCCATCTCTGACAATTAAGTTTAGGATATGAGCACAACATCTCATATGAAAATGCTCGCCTCTAAAAGGTACAACACTTTTCTTCACAAGCCTTTTTTTTAATTGTTCAACTGCAACATCATTATTTGATGCATTGTCAATAGTAATGCACATCAACTATCTCAAACCCCATTCATTAATGCAAAACTCAATAGCATTTCTAATATTAACTCTAGAATGACTTTTAATTACACAAAAGTTCAAAAGCCTTTTATGCATATTCAATTGAGAATCAATGAAATGAACAGTCAAACATATATAAGACAAATATTGAATGCTAGTCCAAGTGTCGGTAGTCAATGAAACTCTACAACAATGAGATGATATGCTATCAAATTATTTCTTCTTTTACTTCACAAACAAAGAAAAAAAATCCCTCAATATAGAGTGCCAAGATGGAATTTTAAATTGAGGCACACTAACTTCACAAAACTTCCTTAAACTCATCCTTCTCAATAAAACAAAAGGCCAATTCATATTTTATGATCATTTTCCACAAAGCCTCCCTAACTTGTTGTTGATCAAATTTCCAACAAGTTAATTTGTTAACCTCTGAACTAGTACCTTTAGTGAAACTCAACAAAGATTGTGACTTGTCTTTACCTTTGTGAGCTTCTATTAATTCTTTTTTGTGTGGAAATTTCCTACAAATCTCACTCAAGTATTTCCATAAACCCGAAGTACCTTGATCACTTTTTGCCAAATATTCTTTCCTACACCATATACAAGCTGCCCTACCAGTTTCATTTATCTCTGAATCAACTAATATCTCATAAGTTTCCCAAACAGCAGACTTATACTTTTTATGAGCTTGAGGTTCAGACGTCCCTTGACTTTTTTTACAATTGGAATTGAAGAACCTGCCATAACAATAGGAGGGTTCGTGAAAGGATGATGATTGGATTTACCAGTACTTTGATCATTTGAGATCTGATCATCTTCAATTTTTTGTATTTTTCGTTTACCGCTGGATTGTGTCATCTGCATTGCCATTAATTAATATGATATGTTAAGCATAAATACATATAAATATTTAAAACAAGCAAACTCTATAAAACTGACTGTAACACATTCATCCCACTCATTCGGCCCAACCACAACACCACAACCAATACTCAACAAAACTGACTAAGATGCATAATAATAATAATTAATCACTCAATTCTGGTCAAAAAAAACAAATAAAAAGGGTGGTGGCATCTGGGACACGGTGGTGGCCACTGGAAGTGCGACGGTCAAGGGCTGGACCTAACTAAACATGGCTGGAATGGCATGAGGTGGCCTGGAACTCATCGGAACAGCAAAAGTTGCGTCAGAATTGGATGGGCAGTAGCGGAATTGGTGGCATCTTCATGTTATATATTTATATATATTCTTGGTTCTAGTATCGGTTTTTTAGGATGGGACGGTTCCCGGGATGTATATTGCTTAAGATCTGGAACCATCCCAAAAGAAAAAATACGTGATAGAACGGGACTGGGAAAAGTCAAAGTCAATGGATTTTTCTCAGTCCCGTTCTTTCGGGACAAGACTTCTGGTCGGGTCACGGATCTCTGAGTCCCATGAGCACCCATACTAAATGAATATAAAGTTAAATCAATAAACTCCTAAACCCTGTAATGCCTAAATACATAAACCATTAAACCGCAAAATACTACTTAATAATTAATAAATCTATTTTTTATTGCTATTTATTATATTTTTAAATAGTCATTTTAATTATTTATTAGAGTATTTATTTAGAAATATTTATTACAAAATAAATTATGAGTGTGACAAATATAATTTAAATAATATATTATTTATCTAATAAAAATATACGCTTATAAAAGAAGTATAAATTTAAAAATTAAAAATGATTATCAAGTAATATAAGTTTCTTTAATTTTGAATCAATTTGGGGTTTGTAAATATTTTTTAATTAATATCTATCTTAATATTAATAGTTTATAAATTTAATTTTTGATCATTATTATAATATCTATCAAAAAAATTATTTATATTAAATTTATATGATATATAATTATTAATATTATTATAACAAAATATTGTATTAAAAATTTAAAAAATTTAAAAAATTTAAAATATTATTATATTTTCAAATGTTATAACCTATGAAAATGATAAAAAATTATATAAATTTTTTCTGTTATTTTATTATTTTAAATAAAACCTATAAACCACTAAAAGTCTAAAAATATAAATCACTAAACTTATAACGACAAAACCTCTAAATACTTAAATCATTAAAGTGGTATAAATTAATAATAAATCATAAATCTCAATGTAATTTTTATTCAGTATAATTTTAAATTTTTATTTTAATTATTTATAAATTTATTTTATAGAAATATTAATTACAAAATAAATTATTAGTGAGACAGATCTAATTTAAATTACACCGGTATCCCTAAATAATAAATAATAAATCTCATTTTTTTAATTATAATTTTAAATATTCATTTTAATTATTTATTTGTTTATTTATATATAAATATTAATTACAAAATAAATTGAGTTAGACAAATATAAAATATATAAATTATTTTTCATCAAAAAATTATTGATAAACTTTTTTAAAGTAAAGAAATTTCAAAACAAAAAATTATTATATAATAATTTATTTTACTTTTCTTCTGAATCATTTTAGGTTTTGTAATCATCTTTTATTTGATATCTATCTTATTAATAATAGATTATTAATTTATTTTTTGATCATTATTAGAATATTTATCAATAAACTTCTTTATATTGAATTTATATGATATATTAATATAATGATTATTATAACTAAATATTGTATTCGCATTTAAAAAAAATTAAAAATTAGTTTATTGTCAAAGGTTATAACCTTTGAAAATATCAAAAAAAAAATAATAAAAAAATTTTTATTATTTTATTTTTTTAATAAAACCTATAAACCACTAAATGCATACATAGTTAAATCAGTAAACTCCTAAACCTCATAATGCCTAAATACATAAACCTTTAAACTACTATATACTACTTAATAATTAATAAATTTAATTTTTATTTCTATTTATTATAATTTTAAATATTCATTTTAATTATTTATTAGTTTATTTTTATAGAAATATTTATTACAAATTAAATTATGAGAGTGACATATATATTTTAAATAATTTATTTTGAATCAAAAAAAATATTTCTTAAAAAACAAGTAAAATTTTAAAAATTAAAAATTATAATCCAGTAATATATTTTACTTTAATTTTGAATCAATTTAGGTTTTTTAAATATATTTTAATTAATATCAATCTTTTTATTAATAGTTTATTAATTTAAATTTTGATCATTATTATATTATCTATCAATAAAATTGTTTATATTGAATTTATATGATATATAATTATTAATATTATTATAACTAATTATTGTATTCACATTTCAAAAAATTTTAAATATTATTATATTTTCAAAGGGTATAACCTGTGAAAATGAGAAAAAATTACAATTTTTTTTTGTTATTTTATTGTTTAAATAAAAGCTAAACCACTAAATTCCTAAAAACATAAATTGCTAAACTCCTAAATGACAAAACCTTTAAATACTTAAACCTTTAAAATGATGGAAAAACTAAAAAAAATTATTATTTAGTAATAAATTTTACTTTGATTTTGAATCATTTTAGGTTTTTTAATTATATTTTAATTTATATTGATCATATTAATAATAGTTTATTAATTTATTTTTTGATAATTGATATAATATCTATAAATAAAATAGTTTTATATTTAGTTTATATTATATATAGTTATAATATTTATTATTACTAAATATTGTATTCATATTTTTAAAAAAATTTTAAAATTATTATATTTAGAAATGTTATAACCTTTGAAAATTTCAAAAAATATCAAAAATAAATTTTTTGTTATTTCATTGTTTAAATAAAAGCTATAATCCACAAAATGCCTAAATACTTAAATCAATAACTTCTAAATCTCGAAAACCCTAAATAAATAAATTTTTTAAACATGTATATCCTAAATAATAAATAATAAATCTCATTTTTATTTATTTCATTATAATTTTAAATATTCATTTTAATTATTTATTTGTTTATTTTTATATAAATATTAATTACAAAATAAATTATAAGTTATACAAATATAATTTATATAAATTATTTTTCAACAAAAAAAATATAGATAAACTTAATAAAAGAAGAAAAAAATTAAAAACAAAAAAATATTATATAGAAATATATTTTGCTTTGTTTCTGAATTATTTTAGGTTTTGTAATTATATTTTAATTGATATCTAACTTATTAATAATAGATTATTAATTTATTTTTTCATCATTATTAGAATATTTATCAATAAAAAAGTTTATATTTAATTTATATGATATATAAATTTAATAATTATTATAACTAAATATTGTATTCACTTTTAAAAAAAGTTTTAAAATTTTTATATTTTCAAAGATTATAACCTTTGAACATGTGAACAAATAAAAAAAATATTTTTTTTTGTTATTTCATTGTTTAAATAAAACCTATAAATCACTACATGCCTAAACACTTAAATCACTAAACTACAAAATCCCGATACCCCTATATAGATAATCATTTAAACTGGTATACCCTTAATAATAATTAATAAATCTCATTTTTATTTGTTTTCATTATAATTTAAAAAATTCTATTTGATTGTTAAGTTTTTTATTTATATATATATATATTAATTATAAAATAAATTATGAGTTAGAAATATAATTTATACAAATTATTTTTCATCAAAAAATAAATAAGCTTATAAAAAGAATAAAAATTTAATAACAAATAATTATTATTAAGTAATATATTTTGCTTTGCTTTTGAATCATTTTAGGTTTTGATATTATATTTTAAGTAATATCAATCTTATTCATAATAGATTTTTAATTTATTTTTTGATAATTATTAGAATATCTATGAATAAAATTGTTTATATTGATTTTATATGATATATAATTATTATGATTATTATAAATAAATATTGTATTCACTTTTGAAAAAAATTTAAAAATTCTTATATTTTAAAAGGGTTTAATCTTAAAAAATGAGAAAGAATACAAAAAATAAATTTTTTGTTATTTCATTTTAAAATAAAACCTATAGACCACTAAATGTTTACTTACTTAAATCAGTAGCTCATAAAACCCAAAACCCCTAAATACATAAACCTTATAACAGTAGTTTACAACTTAATAAATAATAAATCTCGTTTTTATTTTTATTTCTTATAATTTTAAATATTCATTTTAATTATTTATAATTTAATTTTTAGAAAAATTAATTACAAAATAAATTTCGAGTGAGACAGATATTATTTAAATAATTTATTTTTAATCATAAAAAAATATAAGCTTTTAAAAAGATGGAAACATTTAAAAATTAAATATTATTATTTAGTAATATCTTTTTATTTGATTTTGAATCATTTTGTGTTATGTAAATATATTTTAAATAATATTTATATTATTAATAATAGTTTATTAAATTAATTTTTGATCATTATTATAATATCTATCATTAAAATTATTTATATTGAATTTATATGATATATAATTAATAAGATTAATATAATTATACATGGTATTCAATTTTCAAAAGTTTTTAAAAATTATTTTATTTTTAAAGGTTATAACCTTTGAAAATCTAAAAAAAATCAAAAAAAAATTTTATTTTTATTATATAAATAAAACCTATATACCACTAAATGCTAAAAAAACATAAATTACTAAAACTCCTAAATGACAAAACCCCTAAACAATCTATCCATTAAACCAGTGTACCATATATAATTTTTGGGTAATTGTGCTTCCATGGTAGTGAGATTGAGATACAGAAACACAGAAACAACAGAAAACAAGCAATATATATATCCCAATTCAGCAACCACCCATGATAGAATCAAAAAACGAGAAATAAACACCGAAAATAACGTGGTTCGCTAGTCGCTCAGTATGACTAGCTAAATCCACCAGAAAATACTTATGTGTTAAAGATTAAAGCAATAGAAATGTCTTATAGTATGTATAACATAAAATAGTCGTGATAAATTGCACAGAGAGGAGAGAGAGAGAGAGACGATTAATAGTTCCATGGGTCCAAAAAAAGCCACCCAAAAATAAAATTACAAAACATTTTATATTAAAATTTCTCTCGGTTCATTTAACCGGAGCGGGTCGGATCATGAGGCAGGTCAGGCTCTGCTCCATTTTCGGCGTGCTGTCCGGTCAGTGAGACCACTGTTATTGTGCTATTGCTGCATCCCCGGCCTCTTAATATTTCCTTTTCTACACTTACATGAAAATACTAAAAAAGAAAAAATATTTGGTTATACAAATAGATTATCAAAAAATAAATTACATATACAGCAATAATAAATCTTAAAACTCATTTTAATTTGTATTCATTATAATTTTATATATTCATTTTAAATATTTATTAGTTTTTTTTATATAAATATTTTATTCACATTTTAAAAAAATTTTAAAATTATTATATTTTCAAATGTTATAACCTTTAAAAATGTGAAAAAATAACAAAAATATTTTTTTTGTTATTTCATTGTTTAGATAAATCCTATAAACCACTAAATGCCTAAATACTTAAATCAATAATTATTTATTCGTTTATTTTTATATAATTATTAATTACCGAACCAAATTGAGTTAGACAAATATAATTTATATAATTATTTTTCATCAAAAAAATAATAATAAACTTTTTAAAAGAAAAAAAATTAAAAACAAAAAATTATTATATAGTAATATATTTTGCTATATTTCTGAATCAATTTAGGTTTTGTAATTATATTTAAATTGATATCTATCTTATTAATTATAGATTATTAATTTATTCTTTAATCAGTATTAGAATAATTATCAATAAAAATATTTATATTGAATTTATATGATATCTACATATAATGATTATTATAACTAAATATAGTATTCACTTTTGAAAAAAATTTAAAATTATTATATTTTCAAAGGTTATAACCTTTGAAAATATCAAAAAATAATAAAAATAAATTTTTTGATATTTTTTTAAATAACACCTATAAACCACTAAATGCATACATAGTTAAAACACTAAACTCTTTAACCCTGTAATGCCAAAATACGCAAACCATTAAACCGCTATATACTACTTAATAATTAATAAATCTAATTTTTAATTCTATTAATTATGATTTTAAATATTCATTTTAATTATTTATTAGTTTATTTTTATAGAAATATTTATTATAGAATAAATTATGAGTGCGAAAAATATAATTTAAAGAATATATATGCTTATAAAAGAAGTAAAAATTTAAAAATAAAAAATTTTTATCTAGAAATATATTTTACTCTATTTTTGAATCAATTTGGGTTTTGTAATTATTTTTTAATTAATATCTATCTTAATATCAATAGATTATAAATTTAATTTTGATCATTATTATAATATATATCAATAAAATTGTTTATATTAAATTTATATGATATATAATTATTAATATTATTATAACTAAGTATTGTATTCACATTTCAAAAAACATAAAATATTATTATATTTTCAAAGGTTATAACCTATGAAAATGAGAAAAAATTATAGCAAATTTTTTTAATATTTTATATTTTTAAATAAAACGTATAAACCACAAAAAGCCTAAAAACATAAATCGCTAAAATCCTAAATGAAAAAACCTTTAAATACTTAAACCATTAAACTGGTAAACCTTAATAATAAATCATAAATATCATTTTAAATTTTATTCAGTATAATTTCAAATTTTTATTTTTATTATTTACCAGTTTAATTTTGTTGAAATATTAATTACAAAATAAATTATTAGTGAGACATATCTAATTTAAATTAAAATAGTATCTCTAAATAATAAATAATAAATCTCTTTTTTTTCATTATAATTTTAAATATTCATTTTAATTATTTATTTGTTTATTTATATATAAATATTAATTACAAAATAAATTGAGCTCGACAAAAATAATTTATATAAATTATTTTTTATCAAAAAATTATAGATTAACTTTTTAAAAGAAAAAAATTTTGAAAACAAAAAAATATTATATAGTAATATATTTTTCTTTGCTTCTGAATCATTTTAGTTTTTGTAATTATATTTTAATTGATATCTATCTAAATAATAATAGATAATTAATTTATTTTTTGATCATTATTAGAATATTTATCAATAAAGTTATTTATATTGAATTTACATGATATATTATTATAAAAATTATTATAACTAAATATTATATTTACATTTGGAAATAATTTAAAAATTATTATATTTTTAATGGTTATCATCTTTGAAAATGAGATAATCACAAAAATAAATTTTTTGTTATTTTATTGTTTATATAAAACCTATAAACAACTAAATACCTATAAACTTAAATCATTAAACTCCTAAACCCCAAAACCCTTAAATACTTAAACATTTAAACCATCTTCAATGGTTTAAGTATTTATAAATAATATATAAATATTTATCAATAAATAATAGTTTATTAATTTATTTTTTGATCAGTATTATATTTAAATTTATATTTAGTTTATTAATATCTATCAATAAAATTGTTTATTTTTAATTTACATGATATATAATTATTAAGTTTATTATAACTAAATATTTTATTCACATTTGAAAAAAATTTAAAAATTATTATATTTATAAAGGTTATAACCTTAAAAATTTATAAAAAATTTGAAAAAGAATTTTTTTGTTATTTCATTATTTAAATAAAACATATAAACTACTAAATGCCTAAACACTTAAATCACTTAACTCCTAAACTCTTAAATACTTAAACCATTAAACCGGTATACCCTATATAATAAATCATAAATCTCATTTTTTTTTGTATTCAATATAATTTTAATATTCATTTTAATTATTTATTAGTTTATTTTTATAGAAATATTAATTACAAAATAAAATTATGAATGTGACAAATATAATTTAAATAATTTATCTTCATCAAAAAAATTTATAAGCTTATAAAAAGAATCAAAAATTTAAAAATAAAAAATTATTATTTATTAATATATTTTACTTTGATTTTAAAATAGTTTTAGGTTTTGCAAATATATCTTAATTAATATCTAATTTATTAATAATAGTTTATTAATCTATTTTATGATCAGTATTATAATATCGATCAATAGAATTATTTATATTGAATTTACATGGTATTTATTTTTATGATTATTATAATTAAATATTGTATTAACATTTGAAAAAAAAATTAAAAATTATAATATTTTCAATGGTTATAACCTTGAAAATGAGAAAAAATCATAAAAATAATTTTTTAGTTTTTTAATTATTTAAATAAAACCTATAAACCACAAAATACCTAAATACTTAAATTACTAAACTCCTAAACCCTAATACTGCTGCACCACACACACATAGCGACGGACAACAGTACACACGTGCACATATTCTTGTCCATTTTGGTGTAGCATTTAGAGGGGCCAACAAGTCCTGGAAGCAGCCAGAAGTATGGGCTATCGCCTTGTCGAGGGCCCCACTAGCATGTCGGTATGATAACATTCAGAAAACTGACAAGACCGAGCAAAGTGGTCCGGAGTAAACCCAGGAGTAGATAGGAGTGGATCCCACTAGCCCTATCAGGCAGCATAGAGGGCCACCCAACTGTCGTCCAACAGGAGTAGCGGGTAATCAATGATTAATTGGAGACCGGCAAAATCTGAAGCATCACCAAGCAGGGCAAGTAAGCAATGGAGTCCAGACCATCCACACGGGAGCAAAAGATTCAAACTTGTAGTTTACGTTTGTAGTCTTATTTGTATTTTGGACATTGTATGCACAATGTACTTATAGAGACATATCATGAATTACTCACACACACAATCTTGTTTGTTCTCTATTTAGCATGCAATGAGGGCAACTGGACCCATGAGTATCTCTAAGTGGGGCCCACTATGCATTTTGTAAATACACATTAGGCGATGCTCCACTCCCGGGAGCAGAAGAACCATCTTTATAGCATTTTGTAATTTTACTTGTATTCTAGCTTGGTTGTACGCATAGATAATTAGACTATGTGATGGACCTCAACACACATGCACACCGATGCATGCATATTTTTTGATATTTTGTCGGTGCAATATACAGCCACTTCTTAGAAATCGAGGAGGAAGCATTCTAACCCAAGAGATGCTCTTTTGAGGATCATTGGAGCAAAAGAATGTGGAATTCAGAGATGAGAATGAAATGACAAAGTGCCATAGATATGGACTTGTGGATTTATGGGTATTCAATTTTACAAGTATTCCATTGCATAGCAACGACATAGGCAAACGCTTGATGTTGCATGTCACACACATGCACAATCTTATATTTGCATAGTTTAAATATGGTTCATCATTCAGGTTCCTCCAAAAGGCTTGGAAAAATTTAAATTGAAAGGACGTAGTTCACATAATGACTCAATGCCATCTCTGAAGTCCACAAATGCCAGGTGATTTTAGTTGTTTTCATACGCTTGGAATTATTAGGCATTATGTTTTTGTATTTATTTTATGTATAGAATCTTTAAGGTGTATAAGATTTGGTAGGCTAGCCTAAATTAGTCAGCTTTTTAGTCTCTTGTAAGTTGTGTGCCTAAATGATAAATAAAGTGTGTATTTTCTAAAAAAAAAACAAAAAAAAACCTAAACCCTAAACTTTAAATCCTAAACTTTAAACCATAAACTATAACCTTAACCCATAAACCCTAAATCCTAAATCTCATGTTTTGCACTTTTATAATCAATGACTAAATGTTTAATTTAAATTTAAATTCACAACTTTTAGGAATGTCAAAGATTTATCTTTTTGTATATGTTACAGAAAGTCATGACTCAAGGGGTGAGTTATGGATTCAGTCCCTTTCTTGCTTTAGATTATTGTAGCATTAGCAATTATCATGATTGTATATTTTGTCTCTAGAACACAAAATCATATCGATGAGAAAATGCCATAACTTGTGTCTCTCTGTTGAACATATTGTTATGGCACTAAGAATGATCATGAATACATATTTAATCACTATAATATTGTTCACAGTATTGGATATGACCATAGCTTGTGCATTTTATCTTTATATTAAAAAGTCATTGCACTAGGAATGATTTTAACTTTGGACATTACTCAAGAGCAAAAGTCATGACCCTAGAAATAGTTAAAGCTTGAGTACCACTCTTTATAACTTTTTATAGCTAAAATTCATGAGATTGGAAATATCACTATGGCTTTTTCCTTTGATTTGTGACCTCAAGTGTCAATATGCAAGACTAATATTTTGAGCAATGATTAAAACCTTTTATACAATTGTATATGATTCATTTGCACCTTTTTGGGTATTGCGAACTTGTATACATAACTCATTTAATATTAAAAGAAATAAATGATACTTTACATATCCATGAGGATATAATAAGGGGGCTTAGACATGCCAATAAAATATATTTTTTGATTCTTGATTTAATGAGAGCCCATACTTCTTGCCCACCTCAAGCTGCCCTGGGGCTAGTTTGTTCTAATAGGCTATAAGGTCATTATTTTTTTAAAGTTGAACTATGTTTCAAAAAAATTGCTTTCAGGGTGTGCATGATAGATATTTTAGAAGAAATTATATAATCAATATAAATAGCATCCTCAACAACTAGCTATTTCAACATATAGGGGTACAACTTTGGTTTAGTCTGTTAGCATACATGAGTCAAATACCTTTGATAGCCCAGTGATTCAACATCAAATATGATGAGACATAATAGAGATAAAGTAAAAGCTCCTATTATTTTGTTAGAGCTTTAGCAATCATTCTAGATTTGAGAGAGGAACAAAATAAATTATTTTAATTATTCAGTATAATTTAAATTTTTATTTTATTTATTTATCAGTTTATTTGTATAGATATATTAATTACAAAATAAATTATTAGTGAGACGGATCTAATTTAAATTTAACTGGTATATCATAAATAATAAAGAATAAATCTCATTTTTTTTTAATTTTAATTTTAAATATTCAAATTTAATTATTTATTTGTTTATTTTTATATAAATATTAATTACAAAATAAATTATGAGTTACACAAATATAATTTATATAAATTATCTTTTATCAAAATAATATAGATAAACTTTTTAATACAAAAAAAAAATTTCAAACCAAAAAATTATTATATAGTAATATATTTCCCTTTGCTTCTATTTCATTTTAGGTTTTGTAAATATATTTTAATTGATATCTATCTTATTAATAATAGATTATTAAGTTATTTTTTCATCATTATTTGAATATTTATCAATAAAAATGTTTATATTGAATTTATATGATATATAAATATAATGATTATTATAATTAAATATTGTATACACTTTTGAAAAAAAAAATTTAAAATTATCACATTTTCAAAGGTTTTAACCTTTGAAAATGTGAAAAAATAAAAAAAATAAATTTTTTGTTATTTCATTTTTTATATAAAAACTATAGATCATTAAATGCTTACTTACTTAAATCATTAAGCTCATAAATCCCAAAACCCCTAAATATATAGACCTTTTAACAGCTATATACTACTTAATAAATAATAAATCTCATTTTTATTTTTATTTATTATAATTTTAAATATTAATTTTAATTATTTATCGTTTAATTTTTTAGAAAAATTAATTACAAAATAAATTTCGAGTAAGACAATAATTATTTAAATAATTTATTTAAATAATTATTTAAATAAATATTTAAATTATTTAAATAAATTTGTCTTACTCATTATTTATTTTGTAATTTATAATTCAATAATAATAAACTAATAAATAATTAAAATAATTATTTAAATTATAATGAATACAAATAAAATTGAGATTTATTATTTATTATTCTAGATATATCAGTTTAAAGGTTTAAGTATTTAGGTGTTATTGGAATTAGGAGTTTAGTGATTTAAGTGTTTAGACCTTTAGTGATTTATAGTTATTATCTAAAGAATTAAAAAACAAAAAATGTAATTTTTTGAATTTTTTTAATTTTTGAAGGTTGTAACATTTGAAAATATAATAATTTTAAATTTTTTTAAATGTGAATATAATATTTAGTTATAATAATCTTAATAATTATATATAATGTAAACTAAATATAAATAATTTTATTAATAGATATTATAATAATGATCAATAAATAAATTAATAAACTATTATTAATAAGAATGATATAAATTAAAATATAATTATCGAATCTAAAATGATTCAAAATCAAAATAAGATATGTTACTAAATAATAATTTTTTATTTTAAATATTTTGCCTCATTTTATAAGAATATATATTTTATGATGAAAAATAAATTATTTAAATTATATCTCTCACTAATAATTTATTTTGTAATTATTATTTCTATAAAAATAAATTTGAAAATAGTTAAAATGAATATTTAAAATTATAATGAATACTAATAAAAAAGAGATATATGATTTATTATTTAGGGTATACCTATTTAATGGTTTAAGTTTTTTGTGGTTTTGGGGTTAAAGACTTTATTGATTAATATGTTTTCACATTTAAAAGTTTATAAGTTTTATTTAATCAATGAAATAACAAAAAATTTATTTTTATGAATTATCATGATTTTCAAAGGTTATAACCTTTGAAAATATAATAATTTTTTAATTTTTCTAAAATATGAAAACAATACTTAGTTATAATAATCTAATAATTATATTTGATCTAAATTTAATATAAAAAATGTTATTAATATATATTATTATAATGATCGAAAAATAAATTAATAAACTATTATAAATAAGATAGATATTAATTAAGATATATTTGCAGAACCCAAAATAATTTAAAATCAAAGTAAATTAAATCACTAAATAAAATTTTAAATTTTTCAAATATTATTTATTTTTATAAGCTTATTTTATTTCATAAAAAATAATATATTTAAATTATATGTCTCACTCATTATTTATTTTGTAATTAATATTGCTATAAAAATAAACTAAAAAAATAATTAAAATGAATATTTAAAATTATAATGAATAAAAATAAAAATAAAATTTATTATTTATTATTTAGGTTATATAGGTTTAATTAATTAAGTATTTGGAAGTTTTGGGGTTAAGGAGTGTAGATATTTAAATGATTAGGCATTTAGTGGTTTATATATTTTATTTAAATAATAAAAAAATTATTTTTGTGATTTTTTATCATTTTTGAAGTTTATAACCTTTGAAAATATAATAATTTTTAAATTTTTTTCAAATGTAAATATAATATTTAGTTATAATAATCTTAATATTTATAAGACATTTAAATTCAATATAAGTAATTTTATTGAAAGATATTATAATAATGATCAAAACATAAATTAATAAACTACTATTAATAAGATTGATAGCAATTAAAATATAAATGCAAAACCTATAATGATTCAAAATCAAAGTAAAATATATTACTAAATGATAATTTTTTTTTCAATTTTTACTTCTTTTATAAACTCATATTTAATTTTTGATTAAAACTAAATTATTACAATTATATCTGTCTCACTTTTAATTTATTTTGTGATTGATATTTCTATAAAAAAAAACAAATATATAATTAAAATGAATCTTTAAAATTATAATGAATACAAATTAAAATGAGATTTATGATTTATTATATATGGTATAACAGTTTAATGGTTTGATTATTTAGTGTTTTATAGGTTTTATTAATATAATAAAAATTTAAAATTGTATTTTTGATTTTTTCTGATTTTCAAAGGTTATAACCTTTGAAAATAAAATAATTTTTAAAATTTTTTGAAATGTGAATACCATGCATAATTATATTAATATTACTAATTATATATCATATAAATTAAATATAAATAATTTTAATGATAGATATTATAATAATGATCAAAAATTAAATTAATAAACTATTATTAATAATATTAATATTAATTAAAATATATTTACATAACACAAAATGATTCAAAATCAAATCAAAATATATTACTAAATAATATTATTTAATTTTTAAAAATTTCAATCTTTTTATAAGCTTATATTTTTTTTATTAAAATAAATTATTTAAATAATATTTGTCTCACTCGAAATTTATTTTGTAATTAATTTTTCTAAAAAATTAAACTATAAATAATTAAAATTAAAATTTAAAATTATAATAAATATAAATAAAAATGAGATTTATTATTTATAAATTAGTATATAGATGTTAAAAGGTTTATGTATTTAGGGGTTTCGGGATTTACGAGCTTACTGATTTTACGAAGTAAGCATTTAATGATCTTTAGGTTTTATTTAAAAAATGAAATAACAAAAAATATATTTTTTTTTATTTTTTCACATTTTCAAAGGTTATAACCTTTGAAAATAAAATAATTTTAAAATTTTCTTCAAAAGTGAATACAATATTTAGTTATAATAATCATTATATTTATATATTATATAAATTCAATATAAACATTTTTATTGATAAAAATTCTAATAATGATGAAAAAATAACTTAATAATCTATTATTAATAGGATAGATATCAATTAAAATATATTTACAAAACCTAAAATGATTCAGAAGCAAAGTAAAATATATTACTATATAATAATTTTTTGTTTTGAAATTTCTTTTTCTTTTAAAAAGTTTATCTATATTATTTTGATGAAAAATAATTTATATAAATTATAATTGTGTAACTCATAATTTATTTTATAATTAATATTTATATAAAAATAAACAAATAAATTATTAAATTTGAATATTTAAAAATTAAAATGAAAAAAAAATAAGATTTATACTTTATTATTTAGGATATACCATTTTAATTTAAATTAGAACAGTCTCACTAATAATTTATTTTGTAATTAATATTTTTATAAAAATAAACTGATAAATAATTAAAATAAAAATTAAAATTATACTGAATAATTAAAATAATTTATTTTGTTCCTCTCTCAACTCTAGAATGATTGCTAAAGCTCTAGCCAAAATAATAGGAGTTTTTACTTTATCTCTCTAATGTCTCATCATATTTGATGTTTAATCACTAGGCTATTAAAGGCAATTTGACTCATGTACACTAACAGACTAAACCAAAGTTGTACAGATATGTGTTGAAATACCTAGTTATTGAGGATGCTATTTATATTGATTATTGTAATTTCTTCTAAAATATCTCTCATGCGCACACTCAAAGCAATTTTTTTAAAACATAGTTCACCTCTAAAAAAATAACCACCTTGTAGCCAATTAGAACAAACTAGCCCATGGCACTTTGAGCAGGGCAAGAAGTATGAGCTCTCTTTCAATCAAGAATCAAAAAAATTATTTTATTGGCATGTCTAAGCCTTTTTTTTATATCCTCATGGATATGAAAAGTATCATTTCTTTCTTTTTATATTAAATTAGTTATGTATACAAGCTCACAATACCCAAAAAGGTGTAAATGAATCATATTTAAATGTAAAAAGGTTTTAATCATTGCTCAAAATATTAATATTGCATATTGTCACTTGAGGTCACAAATCAAAGGAAAAAGCCATAGTGATATTTTGAATCCCATGAATTTTAGCTATAGAAAGTTATAAAGAGTAGTACTCGTACTTTAACTATTTTTAGGGTCATGACTTTTGCTCTTGAGGAATGTCCTGAGTTACAATCATTCCTAGTGCAATGACTTTGCAATATAAAGATAAAATGCATAAGCTATGGTCATATCCAATTCTGCGACCCAGTATTATAGTGATAAAATATGTATTCATGATCATTCTTAGTACCATAACAATATGTTCTATAAAGAGACACAAGTTATGGCATATTCTCATCGATATGATTTTGTGTTCTAGAGACAAAATATACAATCATGACCATTGCTAATGCTACAATAATCTAAAGCAAGAAAGAAATGAATCCATAACTCACCCCTTGAGTCATGACTTTGTGTTACATATACAAAAAGATAAATCTGTGACATTCCTAAAAGTTGTGAATTTCAATTTAAATGTAACACTTAGTCATTTGATTATAAAAGTGCAAAACATGAGAATTATGATTTAGGGTTTATGGGTTAGGGTTATAGTTTATGGTTTAAGGTTTAGGATTTAAAGTTTAGGGTTTATGGTTTTTTCTGTTTATTTATGGAAAATACACACTTTATTTATCATTTCGGCACACAACTTACAAGAGACTAAAAAGCTGACTAATTTAGGACAGCCCACCAAATCTTATGCACCTTAATGATTCTATGCATAAAATACATAAAATACATAATGCCTAAAAATTCCAAGCATAAGAATACAACTAAATTCACATGTAATTCCCAGACTTCAGAGTTGGCATTGAGTCATTATGCGCACTGTATCCTTTCCATTCAGATTTGTCCATGCCTTTTTGAGGAACCTGAATGATGCACCATTTTAAAACTATGCAAATATAAGATTGTGCATGTGTGTGACATGCAGCATCAATCATTTGCCTATGTCATTGCTATGCAATGGAATACATGTAAAACTAAATACCCATAAATCCACAAGTCCATTTCTACGGCACTTTGTCAATTCATTCTCACCTCTGAATTCCACATTCATTTGCTCCAATGATCCTCAAAAGAGTATCTCTTGGGTTAGAATGCTTCCTCCTCGAGCTCCAATAAGTGGCTGTATGTTGCACCGACAAAATATCAAAAAATATGCATGCATCGGTGTGCATGTGTGATGAGGTCCATCTCATAGTTTAATTATCTATGCGTACAACCAAGCTAGAATACAAGTAAAATTACAAAATGCTATAAAGATGGGTCTTCTGCTCTCGGAAGTGTAGCATCGCCTAATGTGTATTTACAAAATGCATCAGTGGGCTCCACTTAGAGATACTCATGGGTCTAGTTGCCCCCATTGCATGCTACATAGAGAACAGACAAGATTGTGTGTGTGAGTATGTCATGATCCATCTCTACAAGTACATGGTGCATACAAAGTCCAAAATACAAATAAGACTACAAACATAAACTACAGGTTTGTATCTTTCGCTCCCGTGTGGCTGGTCTGGACTACTTTTCTTACTGGCCCTGCTTGGTGATGCTTCGAATTTTTCCGGCTCTTCAATTAATCATGGATTACCTGCTACTCCTGTTGGGTGATGGTTGGGTGGTCCTCTATCCTGCCTGATAGAGCTAGTGGGACCCACTTCTAGCTACTCATGGGTTTACTCCCGACCACTTTGCTCGGCCTCGTCAGTTGTATGAATGTTATCAATGTGGCTTGCAAGTGGGGCCCTCTACAAGCTGGTGGCCCATAATTCTGGCTGCTTCCAGGACTTGCTGGCCCCTTAAAATTCTACACCAAAATGCACAAGAATATGTGCATGTGTGTACTATGTTACGTTGCTATGTGTGTGTGGAGCAGCAGTATCAAGGTTTAGGAGTTTAGTAATATAAGTATTTATGTATTTTGTGGTTTTTAGGTTTTATTTAAATAATTAAATAACAAAAAAATTATTTTTATGATTTTTTCTCATTTTCAAGGTTATAACCATTGAAAATATTATAATTTTTAACTTTTTTTCAAATGTTAATACAATATTTAATTATAATAATCATAAAAATTAAATATCATGTAAATTCAATATAAATAATTTTATTGATCGATATTATAATACTGATCATAAAATAGATTAATAAACTATTATTAATAAGATAAATATTAAGTAAAATATATTTGCAAAACCTAAAACGATTCAAAATCAAAGTAAAATATATTACTAAATAATAATTTTTTATTTTTAAATTTTTGATTCTTTTTATAAGCTTATAAATTTTTTTGATACAGATAAATTATTTAAATTATATTTGGCTCATTCATTATTTTTTTTTGAAATTAATATTTCAATAAAAATAAACTAATAAATAATTAATATGAATATTGAAATTAGAATGAATACAAATAAAAATGATATTTATGGTTAATTATTTAGGGTATACTGGTTTAATGATTTAAGTATTTAGGAGTTTAGGAGTTTAGTGATTTAAGTGTTTAGGCATTTAGTAGTTTATATGTTTTATTTAAATAATGAAATAACAAAGAAATTATTTTTCAAATTTTTTATCAATTTTGAAGCTTATAACCTTTATAAATATAATAATTTTTAAATTTTTTCAAATGTGAATACAATATTTTGTTATAATAAACTTAATAATTATATATCATGTAAATTAAAAATAATCAATTTTATTGATAAATATTTTAATAATGATCAAAAAATAAATTAATAATCTATTATTAATAAGATAGATATCAATTAAAATATAATTACAAACCCTAAAATGATTTAGAAGCAAAGCAAAATATATTACTATATAATAAATTTTTGTTTTGAAAATTTTTTTTTCTTTTAAAAAGTTTATTTATTATTTTTTGATAAAAAATAATTTATATAAATTATTCTTGTCTAGCTGAATTTATTTTGTAATTAATATTTATATATAAATAACAAATAAATAATTAAAATGAATATTTAATATTATAATGAAAAATATGAGATTTATTATTTATTATTTAGGGATACTGTTTAATTTAAATTAGATCTATCTCACTAATAATTTATTTTATAATTAATATTTCTATAAAAATAAATTAGTAAATAATTAAAATAAAAATTTAAAATTATACTGAATAAAAATGAAAATGATATTTATGAATTATTATTAATGTTTACATGTTTAATGGTTTATGTATTTGGAGGTTTTGTCCTTAAGGAGTATAGCGATTTATGTTTTTAGGCATTTAGTGGTTTATAGATTTTATTTAAACAATGAAATAACAAAAAAAAATATTTTTGATATGTTTTCACATTTTCAAAGGTTAACCTTTGAAAATATAATAATTTTAAATTTTTTTAAAAATGTGAATACAATATTTAGTAATAAAAATCATTATAATTATATATAATATAAACTAAATATAAACAATTTTATTGATAGATATGATATCAATTATCAAAAAATAAATTAATATGTTATTATTAATATGATAGATATAAATTAAAATATAATTAAAAAACCTAAAATGATTCAAAAATAATGTAAAATTTATTACTAAATAATAATTTTTGTTTTTTAGTTTTTTCTTCTTTTTATAAGCTTATATATTTTTTTGATGAAAATTAATTATTTAAATTATATTTGTATAACTCATAATTTATTTTGTAATTAATATTTCAATATATTATTTAAATTATATTTAAGGTTTACGAGTTTAAAGGTTTAAGTATTTAGGTGGTTCGGGGTTTAGGAGTTTAGAGATTTATGTGTTTAGGCATTTAATGGTTTATAAGTTTTATTTAAACAATGATATATCAAAAATTTTATTTTTGTTATTTTTTCTCATTTTTGAAGGTTTTAACCTTTGAAAATATAATAATTTTTAAATTTTTTTATATGTGAATATTATATTTTGTTATGATAATCTAAATAATTATATATCATGTTAATTCAATATAAACAATTCTATTGATAGATATTATATTAATGATCAAAAAATAAATTAATAAACTATTATAAATAAGATATATATTTTTTTAAATATATTTGCAAAACGTAAATTTATTAAAAATCAAAATAAAATATATTACTAAATAATAATTTTTTTGCTATTTTGCTTCTTTTTATAAGTTTATATATTTTTTGTTATTAAAAGTAAATTATTTAAATTATATTTGTCTTCCTAATATTTATTTTTAATTTAAAATTCTATAAAAATAAACTAATAAATAATTAAAATGAAAATTTAAAACTATAATTAATAAAAATAAAATATAGATTTATTATTTATTATTTAGGATATACTAGTTTAATGGTTTGAGTATTTAAGTGATTTATAGTTTTTATTTAAAGAATGAAAAAAAAAATTTAATTTTTTGATTCTTTTTTAATTTTTGAAGTTTATAACCATTGAAAATATAATAATTATTAATTTTTTTAAAAAGTGAGTATAATATTTAGTTATATTAATCTTAATAATTATATATAATGTAAATCAATATAAATAATTTTATTAATACATATTATAATAATGATCAATAAAAAATTTATAAACTATTATTAATAAGAATGATATAAATTAAAATATAATTACAAAATCTAAAATGATTCAAAATCAAAATAATATATATTACTAAATAATAAATTTTTGTTTTTAAAATTTTGCCAATTTTTATAACGATATATTTTTTTTTGATGAAAAATAAATTATTTAAATTAGATCTGTCTCACTAATAATTTATTTTGTAATTAATATTTCTATAAAAATAAACATATAAATAATTAAAATAAAAATTTAAAATCATACATAATAAAACTTAAATTGAGATTTATGATTTTTTATTAATGTACACCTGTTTAATGGTTTATGTATTTAGATGTTTTTTCGTTTAGGAATTTAGCAATTTATGTTTTTAGGCATTTAGTGGTTTATAGGTTTTATTTAAACAATAAAATAACAAAAAAAAATTGTAATTTTCTCATTTTCACAGGTTATAACCTTTGAAAATATAATAATATTTAAAATTTTTTGAAATGTGAATACAATATTAAGTTATTTTAATATTAATAATTATATATCATATAAATTCAATATAAACAATTTTATTGATAGATAATATTATTATTTTCAAAAATTAAATTAATAAACTATTAATAATAAGATAAATATTAATTAAAAAATATATACAATACCCAAATCGATTCAATATTAAACTATAAAAAATTACTATATAATAATTTTTAATTTTTAAATTTTTACTTCTTTTACGACCGTATATATTTTTTTTAATTAAAAATAAATTATTTAAATTATATTTGTCATCCTCATAATTTATTTTGTAATAAATATTTTATAAAAATAAACTAATAAATAATTAAAATATTTATTTAAAATTAAAATAAATAAAATAAAAATTAGATTTATTAATTATTAGGTAGTATGTAGCGGTTTAATGGTTTATGTATTTAGGAGTTTACTTATTTACCTATATATGCATTTAGTGGTTTATATGTTTTATTTAAAAAATAAAATTACAAAAAATTTATTTTTGTTATTTTTTGATTTTTTCAAAGGTTATAACCTTTGAAAATACAATAAATTTTAAATATTTTTTCTAAAGTGAATACAATCTTTAGTTATAATAATCATTATATTTATATATCATATAAATTCAATATAAACAATTTTATTGATAAATATTCTAATAATGATCAAAAAATAAATTAATAATCTATTATTAATAAGATTAATATCAATTAAAATATAATTACAAAACCTAAAATGATTCAGAAGCAAAGCAAACTATATTACTATATAATAATTTTTTTTGAATTTTTTTTTCTTTTAAAAAGTTTATGCATATTTCTTTGATGAAAAATAATTTATATAAATTATATTTGTCTAACTCATAATTTATTCTGTAAATAATATATTTATAAAAATGAACAAATAAATAATTAAAATGAATATTAAAAATTATAATAAAAAAATGAGATTTATTATTTATTATTTAGGGATACCGGTTTAATTTAAATTAGATATTTCTCACTAATAATTTATTGTGTAATTAATATTTCTATAAAAATAAACTGATAAATATTTTAAAATTAAAATTTAAAATTATACTGAATAAAATTTAGAATGTTATTTATGATTTATTATTACTGTATACCAGATTAATTGATTAAGTATTTATATGTTTTTTCATTTAGGATTTTAGCGATTTATGTTTTTAGCCTTTTAGTGGTTTATACGTTTTATTTAAAAACATAAAATATCAAAAAAAATTCTATAATTTTTTCTCATTTTCATAGGTTATATTCCTTGGAAAATATAATAATATTTAAATTTTTTGAAATGTGAATACAATAATTAGTTAAAATAATATTAATAATTATATATCATATAAATTCAATATAAACAATTTTATTGATATATATTATTATAATGATCAAAATTAAATTTATAAACTATTGATATTAAGATAGATATTAATTAAAAAATAATTACAAAACCCAAATTGATTCAATATTATAGTAAAATATATTTCTGGATAACAATTTTTAATTTTTAAATTTTTACTTCTTTTATAAGCATATATATTTTTTAAATTATATTTGTTCGCACTCATAATTTATTTTGTAATAAATATTTCTATAAAAATAAACTAATAAATAATTAAAATGAATATTTAAAATTATAATAAATAGAATTAAAAATTAGATTTTTTAATTATTAAGTAGTATATAGCGGTTTATGGTTTATGTATTTTGGTATTATAGGGTTTAGGAGTTTACTGATTTAACTATGTATGCATTTAGTTGTTTATAGGTGTTATTTAAAAAAATATCAAAAAATTAGTTTTTTTTTTATTTTTGATATTTTCTAAGGTTATAACCTTTGAAAATATAATAATTTGTAATTTTTTTCAAAAGTGAGTACTATATTTAGTTATAATAATCAAAGAATATAATTACAACACCTAAAATGATTCAGAAATAAAGCAAAATATATTACAATATAATATTTTTTTGTTTTGAATTTTTTTTATTTTAAAAAGTTTATCTATATTTTTTTGATGAAAAATAATTATATAAATTATATTTGTCAAACTCAATTTATTTTGTAATTAATAATTATATAAACATAAACGAATAAATAATTAAGTTGAAACTTTTAAAGTATAATGAAAAAAATAATATTGAGATTTATTATTTATTATTTAGTGTATACCGGTTTAAAATGATTATCTATTTAGGATATTTGAGATTTAGGAGTTATTGATTTATGTATTTAGGCATTTAATGGTTTATAGTATTTATTTAAAAAATGAAATAACAAAAAAATTATTTTTGTTATTTTTTCACATTTTCAAAGGTTATAACATTTGAAAATATAATAATCTCAAAATTTTTTTAAAATGTGAATAAAATATTTAGTAATAATAATCATTATAATTATATATAATATAAACTAATTAAAAATAATTTTATTGATAGATATGATATCAATTATCAAAAAATAAATTAATAAACTATTATTAATATGATAGATATAAATTAAAATATAATTACAAAATCTAAAATAATTCAAAATCAAAGTAAAATTTATTACGAAATAATAATTTTTTGTTTTAAATTTTTCTTCTTTTTATAAAATTATATTTTTTTATTAAAAGTAAATTATTAATATTATATTTTTCTGACTAATTATTTATTTTGTAATTAATATTTATATAAAAATAAACCAATAAATATTTAAAATGAATATTTAAAATTATAATGAATACAAATTAAAATGAGATTTAAGATTTATTATTGCCGTATATGCAATTTATTTTTTGATAATCTATTTGTATAACCAAATAATTTTTTTTTTAATATTTTCATGTAAGTGTAGGAAAGAAAATATTAAGAGGCCAGGGATGCAGTAGTAGCACAATAACGGAGGTCTCTCTGACCGAACAGCGGGCCGAAATTGGAACAAAGCTTGACCCATCTCATCATCCGACCCGCTCCGGTTAAATGAACCGAGAAAAATTTTAATATAAAATGTTTTGTAATATTATTTTCGGGTGGCTGTTTTTGGACTCGTGGAATTGTTCATCGTCTCCCTCTTTTCTTTATGTGCGATTTATCGTGACTATTCTGTGTGCTACATATTGTAAGACATTTCTGTTGCTTTAATCTATAACACAAGTATTTTGTGGTAGATTTAGCTAGTCGTACTGAGCAACTAGCGAACCAAGTTATTTTCGGTATTTATTTCACATTTTTTTATTCTATCATGGATGTTTGCTGAATTGGGATATATATATTGCTTGTTTTCTGTTGTTTCTGTGTTTCTGTATCTCAATCTCATTACCGTGGAAGCACAATTGCCCAAAAATTATATATGGTATATCAGTTTAATGGATCGATTGTTTAGGGGTTTTGACGAATAGGAGTTTAGTAATTTATGTTTTTAAGCATTTAGTGGTATATAGGTTTTATTTATATAATAAAAATAAAATTTTTTTTTTTTGATTTTTTTTAGATTTTAAAAGGTTATAACCTTTGAAAATAAAATAATTTTTAAAATCTTTTGAAATGTGAATACCATATATAATTATATTAATCTTATTAATTATATATCATATAAATTCAATATAAATAATTTTAATGATGGATATTATAATAATGAACAAAAATTAAATTAATAAACTATTATTTATAATATAAATATTAATTAATATATATTTACATAACACAAAATGATTCAAAATCAAATAAAAATATATTACTAAATAATAATATTCAATTTTTAAAATTTTCAATCTTTTTATAAGCTTAAAATTTTTTATGATTAAAAATAAATTATTTAAATAATATCTGTCTCACTCGAAATTTATTTTATAATTAATATTTCTAAAAATTAAAATATAAATAATTAAAATGAATATCTAAAATTATAATAAATAGTAATAAAAATGAGATTTAATATTTATATAGTAGTATACAGCTGTTATAAGGTTTATGTATTTAGGGGTTTCAGGTTTTATGAGCTACTGATTTACGTACGTAAACATTTAGTCGTCTCTAGGTTTTATTTTAAAAAAAAATAACAAAAAAATTTATTTTTTGTATTCTTCCTCATTTATAAAGATTAAAACCTTTGAAAATATAATAATTGTTAAATTTTTTTCATAAGTGAATTCAATATTTATTTATAATAATCATAATAATTATATTTCATATAATTTCAATATAAACAATTTTATTGATAGATATTCTAAGAATTATCAAAAAATAAATTAAAAATCTGTTATGAATAAGATTGATATGAGTTAAAATATAATATCAAAACCTAAAATGATTCATAAGCAAAGCAAAATATATTACTTAATAATTATTATTTATTTTTAAATTTTTATTCTTTTTATAAGCTTATCAATTTTTTGATGAAAAGTAATTTTTATAAATTATATTTTTAACTCATAATTTATATTATAATTAATATATATATATATATATATATATATATATATAAACAACTAAACAATCAAAATGAATTTTTTAAATTATATTGAAAATAATAAAAATGAGATTTATTAATTTTTTTTTTTTTTAAAAAAAGTTTGTTTATTATTTATAACCCTCTCTTTTGGCGGAGGAATACCGTTTGTACAAACTACATCTACCCTTACCCTCTTACATCCATTCCCCATTTCTAAAGACTAACAATATTATAATCTTCCTAGTACTATCTAAATTAACATAAAATCTCTAAAAGAGTCATCAATCTTAACTTTACTCTTTACTCAGGGGAACTTCCTTCTTTTATGTTCCTAGCGCTCCATGAATCATCTTTCCTGTTTCTCTGGTATCCACCCTTTCTATGCTGTATATATCTTATTTCCTGCAAAAAATAACAAAAATATACCCCACTTTGCAAAATACCTTTTCACCTTGTTGCACTTATTCTGCCGAAGCTTTCCTCTACTATCTATCCTAGGCCTTGTCCCTCTTTATTTTCCGATATAGCTTTAGATTCCCATCTTGAGAGCCATTTCAAAACACCTTGCCATATACTGATCCTTGCCGAACTCCTAGACTAGACACTTACCTCTCCTAGGACTTTTTATTTAACACATGACACTTGAAATCTGAAAAGTTTCAGACTTCGAAACCCTCTATACATGATTTAAAAGCTGTTAAAAACATAACACATGACTTGACAAAACTTTTACAGACTCTTACTAGATTCAAACACCCTTTAACCAAAGAATATGATTTGATGGCCCATTTAGTGCTTTCCTGCAAATACAAAAAAACCAGAAACATACCAAAGAAGCAGAAAATTCCAGCCCTTACCTTTTCATTCCCTCATCTTTATGTCTTATGAGGTGAACCCTAGCCAATAATTCAGAGAATCTATCTTTTCCTTAGGATTAGTTGAAGCAGTAACCGCACCCTGTATGATTCTTCCTTATTATATGACATTGAACAGCATGGAGTCTTTCCACTCCAGTGGTTATATTCGTCTTAGCAGCGGGAGTTCTCCTGACAGCAACAGGGGGCAGCAACAGACAACAACTAATCCTAACAGCAACAGACAGCAACAGACAGCAACAGCAAGAGTTATCCTGACAGCAACAGGCTTTGGTAGCAACAGGGGGCACTCTACATGTGCTTTGGCAGCAACAGACAGCAACTAATCTCAGTGAAGGCTCTTTATTTGATATTATCATGGAGGCTCTTTAGCCGCAGCATCCACTATAGATTAGTGCTGCCCATGTGGACGAACCTCTATCTCTCCTTTCCCCTGTGCGTCTGGCTCAAATTTTCACAAGATTCCATCCGTCTTCTTTCGTCGTGTATTCCCTATTGATCCTAGAACAAACCAAAGAGAAAACAAAAAAAACAACAACCGTGCCTACCAGAACTTGACACCCTACTACCCTTATTCTTGATTAAACTAATACAACATAAGGCAAGCTCCAAAGTGTTAACGATTTCTCCCCTTTAACATACTGCATGGAAAAGATAGAATATATATTGTCCTGCAAAGAAAATCAAAATACATCCTTTCTGCAGAGGTTATCGACTTCTGCCAAAATGCGGAATTAGCACATATTTTGAGTATGCAGAAATTTCTAAATTACATACATATTATTTTAACAACCATACAGTATAGCTATGCACCATTCTGCCAAAATGCAGAATTAATATATACTACAATGGGATCTCCTTCATATATATCTATTTGGCTCAATCTCTATCCTTCCATTCCATTTAATTGTGAGACAGAAATTCTCTGCAAATGAATTCCCGCACAATCCAGCAAATAGATGAGACTATGTCATATCTTCGTGGTCTGTTTATTTGTTCTTATATAAGGAAAACTCATTTTATCTAAACATGCTATTCCCTTTAGTTTATTTGGCATGAATTTCTCATTATAATCTATATTTCCTCTGGTGGTGCCTATTTTATTTAGACAGTCCGCTAGTTTATTGGCTTCTCTATATATATGTATTATTGAGGCCTTCAGTTCTTCCAAAAGATTAAGAATAACTTCTAGATCCTCTTCATACCTCCATAATATTTTATTATTAATTACCGTATCAACTAGTAATTTTGAGTCTACCTGAACTTCACTGTTTTTAAAGTTTAGCTGCTTACATATCTCTAACCCTGATTTTAATGCTCTAATTTCTGATTCTAAAGCCAAGGATGCCCTACTAGATCTGGTAAATGCTCTCTGTACTGTCCATGTATGATCTCTTATTACCCCACCTCCTCCTGCTATTCCAGTGTCCCTGTTAAAACTCCCATCTGTATTAAGTGAAAGTTTGCCAACTGGCGGAGCATTCCACTGTATACATTTAGCCCATTGCTGTTTTAACACTTTGTATGTGTGATCCCATTCATTCTCAAGCTTCTTTTCTTGTTTCAAATCTTGTATTACTATCGGCTTTATTATTGATATTTATATATCTCCTTTCTAATATCTTTTATAATTTCTGTTAAGTTCATCCTTATATTTTCATATTTACTTTTGTTTCTAGATTTCCAAATGCACCAAATAATTAGATGCGGCAGTTTCTGATTAAGCCATTTCCTGGCAGGGCTTTTCATGTTTACTTTTTCCCATTTTTTAACTTTATCTATTAATCCATCTTCTATTTTACATATTCTTTTTTTCCCTTCCATCTCTCTCCATATTTCTGCTGCAATGGGACCATTCGAAAGCAAATGATCAGTTGTTTCAACCGCTTGAGAACAGCATTCGCATCTTGAAGCCATGTTTATTCCTTTCTTTTGTACATTTCTATCTACCGGTATAGCGTTCAATAATGCCTTCCATGTGAAGGAGCGCATTTTTTGCGGGACATTTTCTTGCCATACCCATTTAAATAGAGTTTGTACCGGATTTTTCTTTCTGACCAAATCTTTTGCCGATTTGAGGGAAAAGTTTACTTGTGGTGTTAACGTCCATTTCCAGCCATTCTTCTTTAGTATAGAGTGTGAGTCTACTATCTCTTTTTGTTTTTCCATTGACTTCCAACTGTTCGAAGCTTTCTTAAAAGTCTTATTTTTATTATCTAAATATTTTACCCGCATATATTTAGCCCATAGATTATCGCTTTCTTTAAGTCTCCACCAACTTTTGTAGTCCCATGCAGCTGCCGAGTCCTGGAGGCTCATAAGACCTAAGCCTGCTTCCTCTTTCGGATAACAAATACTTTTCCAGTCCTTCCAGTGTAGTTTATTTCTGCCTTGTTTTTTACCCCATATGAAGTTTTCCATTTCTGATTCGAGTTTTTTAATAAATTTTTTAGGGGGATGTATCACTGATAATATGTGTGTGAGTGTGCTTTGTAATACATGTGAAAGCAATGTAATCCTCCCCCCAAATCCCAGGAGCTCTTCTTTCCATCATGCTATTTTCTTTCTTAATTTGTCTTGAAGGTAGGTTAGATATTCTTCCTACAACCTCCCCTCATATATCAGACAACCTAGATACATTAATGCCCCTTTAATTTCCGCAAAACCTGTAATATTTTTCATTTTATCTACTAACTTTGGTTTTGCATTTTTTGCAAGCATAAAATGACATTTACTTTTATTAACCATTTGGCCTGTCTCTTTTTCAAATATTTGCAGAAGATCCATAAGATTCATTAGAGACTTTGTGCTAGCATTAGTAAATATTATAAAGTCATCTGCATAGGCTAAACAACCAATTCTAGGGTGTATTCCTTGGTTGTCTGAATGACATTATTTTACCTTCGGATATTTTCTTATTCAAGTTTCGTATTAATAGTTCTATATATATATCAAAAAGAAGGGGGGATAACGGATCCCCTTGCCTTAAACTTTTATTTGGTTTAAATTCCTCACTTAACTTACCATTTACTAGGACTCTTACCCAGGTGCTTGAAATACATCTATAAATTAAATCTATTGTCAGCTCAGAGAAGCCGAAACTTCTTAACACAAAGCAAAGGGTATCCCATTCCACTCTATCGAAGGCTTTCGATAGATCTAGTTTGACCACTAAGTTTTTTCCTTTAGCTTTACCACCTATTTCTTTCATCATTTCTGATGCAAGTTTTATATTATCAATCATTAATCTGTTTTTAACAAAGTCAGTTTGTTCTTGAGATATTATTCCAGGTAAAATTAAGCTTAGCCTATTTTGTAATATTTTGGCCAATATTTTATACATAACATTACATAAACTTATTGGTCTATAATCCTCATATTTCTGTGGTGATTCTTTTTTAGGAATTAGTACTATATAAGATTTTGCCCATGATTTTGGGATTTCCGCCCCTACAAAAAAACTTGCAATTGTAGGGACTAGCTCAGTTTTAATCGTGTTCCAGTTTACCTGATAAAAATAGTTATTCCAACCATCAGGTCCTGCAGCACTATCTTTATCCAGACTAAAGACAGCTTCTTTGACTTCTGGTTCTTCTGGGATCAATTCCATTAATTGGTTTTGAGCTTCCGTAATGGTCACCCTAATCTCTTGCATCAGAGAATTATCTGTCCTACATGACTGACTACATAGTTGATTTTCAAAGAAATTTTTAAAGAGAGCACCTATTTCCTTTTCCTCTTCTACCCATTTTCCTTCTTTATTTATTAGACCTTTAATTTTATTTTTTTGAGATTTTATTTTAGACATATTATAAAAAATTTAGTATTGCGATCCCCATCCTTTAACCATTTTATTTTTGCTCGTCGTTTCCAATAAATTTCTTCCATGTGTAATTTCAATCTCAGTTCTCCTTTAGCCTTACTTAATTCTATTCGAGTTTCATTGTTATTCGTGGAGTCAAAATCTTCCTCCAGCTTGGCTACTTTTTCTTCTAAGTTTTTTAGCTCCTGGTTTAATTTTCCAAAAACCTCTTTATTCCATGGTTTTAAACAAGCTTTTAGCCTCAGAAGTTTAATTGATAGAACTTGCATCGGTTTACCCTCTACTGGTTCTTTCCAAGACTCTCTGACGAGTCCTGTAAAGCTCGCATGCTTTACCCACATATTTTGAAATTTAAAATTAGATGTATTACCCTGGTTACTTTGAATCGTGATAAGCATGGTGCTATGGTCAGAGCAAGTTCTATTTAGGTGTCTAAGCCCCGTAATCCCTTGTGAGGTGACCCACTTTATGTTACACATAATCCTATCCAGTCGAGCCCAGATAACTCCTCTTTTTTTCCAATTGTTGCACCAGGTATATCTTGAACCGGTGAAATCAATTTCCATTAGATTCGTAATGGCTATTGTATCATTAAATTGTTTCATGGCTACCTTATACTGTGGTTTGCCACCCTTATTTTCTTGAGGGCTTCTAATTATGTTAAAGTCACCTCCTATAATCCAAGGTAAATTTCTACTTGCTATATCTTTCATTTCTTCCCATAAAGCCAACCTAGATTGTTTGTCATTTTTTGCATAAACTGCTGAGATTATTTGATTTGTGCTCTTATCTAATTTGAAATGTACTATTTGTTCAGTATCTTTTATTATTTCAATTTTCAATTTACTGTGCCATAAAATCCAGAGTTTACTATTTAGATTAGCATAAGCCTTATTAAATCCTAAAATTTCTCTATATTTATTTAGTTGATCTTGCAGAACCATTGGTTCTGCAATAATCAGTAGTGAGATTTTATGTTCTTTATTTAAAAGTCTTAACCTATTTATCGTGGGGCTATTAGCTACCCCCTAACATTCCAATATAGACATCTATCCATTAAAAACTAATTTAGCTTGAGCTCGAGTTGTACGCTTAGATTCATAAGGGCTGTTAGCATATTTCTTTGAATTTCTTGCTGTTTTAGGAGTGTGAGGAATTTCATACCTAAACTCCTTATATTTTACCTGTTTTCCGAGCACCATGGCCATTTGTTTTAGGGCCTCCATGGATTGGGTTCTTGAAAGATTCCCCAAATCTTCATTATAAATATATATATCATCCTTTGCTTTCGCCTCAGGCCATTTATTAATTATTATTTAGGGTATGGCCGTTTAAACGATTATCTATATTAGGTTATCGGGATATTGTAGTTTACTGATTTAAGTGTTTAGACATTTAGTGATTTATAAATTTTATTTAAACAATGAAATAATAAAAAAATATATATATTTTTTTGTTTTTTCACATGTTCAAAGGTTATAATCTTTGAAAATATAATAATTTTAAAATTTTTTTTCAAAAGTGAATACAATATTTAGTTATAATAATTATTAAATCTATATATCATAAAAATATTTTTATTGATAAATATTCTAATAATGATCAAATAATAAATTAATAATCTATTATTAATAAGTTAGATATCAATTAAAATATAATTACAAAACCTAAAATGATTCAGAAACAAAGTAAAATATATTACTATATAATAATTTTTTGTTTTTAATTTTTTTTCTTCATTTAATAAGTTTATATATATTTTTTTGTTGAAAATTAATTTATATAAGTTATATTTGTCTAACTTAAAATTTATTTTGTAATTAATATTTATATAAAAATAAACTAATAAATAATTAAAATGAATATTTAAAATTATAATGAAAAAAATAAAAATGAGATATATTATTTATTATTTAGGATATACCTGTTTAAAAAATTTATCTATTTAGGGTTTTCGAGATTTAGAAGTTATTGATTAAGTATTTAGGCATTTAATGCTTTATAGCTTTTATTTAAATAATGAAATAACAAAAAATTTATTTTTGATATTTTTTCAAATTTGTAAATGTCATGACATTTGAAAATATAATAATTTTAAAATTTTTAAAAAATGTGAATACAATATTTATTAATAATTATAATTATAACTATATATAATATAAACTGATATAAACAATTTTATTGATAATATTATATCAATTATCAAAAAATAAATTAATAAACTATTATAAATATGATAGATATAAATTAAAATATAATTAAAAAACTAAAATGATTCAAAATCAAAGTAAAATTTATTACTAAATAATAATTTTTTTAAGTTTTTGCTTCATTTTATAAGCTTATAATTCTTTTTTTTGAAAAATATTTTATTTAAATTATATTTTTCACTCATAATTTATTTTATAATAAATATTCTATAAATTATTTAAATTATATTTAAGGTTTATGAGTTTAAAGGTTTAGGTATTTAGGGGCTTCGGAATTTAGGAGTTTAGAGATTTATGTGTTTAGGCATTTAATGGTTTATAAGTTTTATTTAAATTATGATATAACAAAAAATTTATTTTTGTTACTTTTTCTCATTTTTTTAGTTTATAAACTTTGAAAATATAACAATTTTTTAATTTTTTTTTATGTTAATACTATATTTAATTATAATAATCTTAATAATTATATATCATGTAAATTCAATATAAACAATTATATGGAAATATATTATGGTAATGATCAAAAAATAAATTAATAAACTATTATTAATAAGATAGATATTATTTTAAATATATTTGAAAAACGTAAATTTATTCAAAATCAAAGTAAAATATATTACAAAATAATACTTTCTTTGAATTTTTGCTTCTTTTTAAAAGTTTATATTTTTTGTTATTATAAGTAAATTATTTAAATTATATTTGTTTTCCTCATAATTTATTTTAAATTTATAATTCTATAAAAATAAACTAATAAATAATTAAAATGTATATTTAAAGTTATAATGAATACAAATAAAATAAAGATTTATTATTTATTATTCTGGATATACCAGTTTAATGGTTTAAGTATTAAGGTGTTTTGATGTTTAGTGATTTAAGTGTTTAGGCCTTAAGTGATTTATAGTTTTTATTTATAGAATTAAAAATAAAAAATTTAATTTTTTGATTTTTTAAAATTTTTGAAGGTTATAACCTTTGAAATTATAATAATTTTAATTTTTTTTTAAATTTGAATATATATTCATTAATAATAATCTTAATAATTATATATAATGTAATCTCAATATAAATAATTTTATTAATAGATATTATAATAATGATCAATAAAAAATTAATAAACTATTATTAATAAGAATGATATAAATTAATATAAAATTGCAAAATCTAAAATGATTCAAAATAAAAATAAGATATATTACTAAATAAAGAATTTTTGTTTTTAAAATTTTGCTTCTTTTTATAAGGATATATATTTTTTTGATGAAAAATAAATTATTTAAATTAGATCTGTCTCACAAATAATTTATTTTCTAATTAATATTTCTATAAAAATAAACTGATAAATAATTCATATAAAAATTTAAAATTATACTTAATAAAAATTAAATAGAGATTTATGATTTTTTATTATTGTACACCTGTTTAATAGTTTAAGTATTTAAAGGTTTTGTCGTTTAGGAGTTTGTAATTTATGTTTTTAGGCATTTCGTGGTTTATAGGTTTTTTATAAAAAAATAAAATAACAAAAAAAATTTCTATAATTTGTTATCATTTTCATAGGTTATAACCTTTGAAAATATAATAATATTTAAAATTTTTTGAAATGTGAATACATTATTTAGTTATAATAAGATTAATACTTATATATCATATAAATTCAATATAAACAATTTTATTGATAGATAATATAATAATGATCAAAATTTAAATTAATAAACTATTAATAAAAAGATTTATATTAATTAAGAAATATTTACAAAACCCAAATTGATTCAAAATTAAAGTAAAATATATTACTGGATAATAATTTTTAATTTTTAAATTTTTACTTCTTTTATAAGCATAATTTTTTTTATTAGAAATAATTTATTTAAAATATATATTTCACTCTCATAATTTAATTTTCAATAAATATTTCGATAAAAATAAACTAATAAATAATTAAAATGAATTTTTAAAATTATAATAAATAGAAATAAACATTAGATTTATTAATTATTAAGTAATATATTGCGGTTTAATGGTTTATGTATTTAGGCATTATGAGGTTTAGGAGTTTATTAATTTAACTGTGTATGCATTTAGTGGTTTATAGGTTTTATTAAAAAAATAAAATAATAAAAAAAAATTTTATTATTTTTTGATATTTTCAAATGTTATAACCTTTGAAAATATAATAATTTTTAATTTTTTTTAAAATGTAAATACAATATTTAGTTATAATAATCATTATATTTATATATCATATAAATTCAATATAAATAATTTTATTGATAAATATTCTAATAATGATCAAGAAATTAATTAATAATCTATTATTAATAAGATAGATATTAATTAAAATATAATTACAAAAATTAAAATGATTTAAAAGAAAAGCAAAATATATTACTATATAATAATTTGTTGTTTGAAATTTTTTTTTTCTTTTAAAAAGTTCATCCATATTTTTTTGATAAAAATTAATTTATATAAATTATATTTGTATAACTCATAATTTATTTTTTGATTAATATTTATATAAAAATAAATAATTAAATAATTAAAATAAATATTTAAAATTATAATGAAAAAAAAAATATTGAGATTTATTCTTTATTATATTGGGTATACTAGTCTAATTTAAATTAGATTTGTTTCATTAATAATTTATTTTTTAATTAATATTTCTATAAAAATATTCTGATAAATTATTAAAATAAAAATTTAAAAATATACTGAATAAAAATTAAAATGAGATTTATGAATTATTATTAATGTTTACCAGTTTAATATTTTAAGTATTTAGAGGTTTTTTCATTTATGACTTTAGTGATTTATGTTTTTAGGAATTTAGTGGTTTATAGGTTTTATTTAAACAATGAAATAACAAAAAAAATTATTTTTGATATTTTCTTACATTTTCAAAGGTTATAACCTTTGAAAATATATTAATTTAAAAATTTTTTCAAAATATGAATACAATATTTAGTAATAATAATCATTATAATTATCTCTAGTATAAACTAAATATAAACAATTTTATCGATAGATATGATATCAATTATCAAAAAAATAAATTAATATGCTATTATTAATATGAGAGATATAAATTAAAATATAATTGCAAAACCTAAAACTATTCAAAATCCTAGTAAAATTTATTACTAAATAATAATTTTTTTTTAGTTTTTGCTTCTTTTTATAAGCTTATATTTTTTTTGATGAAAAATAAATTATTTAAATTATATTTGTATCACTCATAATTTATTTTGTAATTAATATGAAAACTTAATAATTTTTAAATTCTTTTAAAATATGAAAATATTATGTTGTTATAATAATCTAAATAATTATATATTATGTAAATTCAATATAAATAATTTTTTTTATAGATATTATGGCCCCACGCTGGCCTTCCGCGTCAACCAGTGCACCCCAATGCACCAACGTGCAACAAGGTGTCATAACTAGGTAGTCTATAAGGACTCTTATACTATAGGCTTAAGGCAAGGTATGAGTTTCTCTGCGACTTTGACTAGTCTACCCGAAAGCAGATCATATGGTACAGTACAGAAGAAAACAAAAAGTCAGAATGTTTTAAAGTGAAGCAGAAGGGGTTGTTATAAACCGGGCGTTCTATTCTCAGTTTTTATCTTTCATATTATGGGCAATTCACTGTATCAGTCGTAAGGTGCAAAACCTTTCTTACTGTCAGGCGCCAGGGCAAAAGCATGATAAAAAAATAAATTAATAAACTATTATTAATAAGATAGATATTAAATAAAATTTAATTGCAGTACCTAAAATGAATCAAAATCAAAGTAAAATATATTAATAAGATAGATATTAAATAAATTATTATTAATAAGATAAAATATATAAGTTTAAAAGATTATATATTTAGGAGTTTTGGGATTTAAGAATTTAATGATTTAAGTGTTTTAGGCATTTAGTTGTTTATAGGTTTTATTTAAAAAATAAAATAACAAAATTTTTTTTTTGTTATTTGTTCTCATTTTTGATGGATATAACCTTTGAAACTATAACAATTTTTAAATGTTTTTTAAATGTGAATACTATATTTATTTATAAAAATCTTAATAATTATATATCATGTAAATTTAATATAAACAATTATTTTGATATATATTATTAATAATGATCATACAAAAGATTAATAAACAATTATTAATAAGATAAATATTGTTTAAAATATATTTACAAAACCTAAAATGATTCAAAATCAAAGTTAAATATTTTACTAAATATTAATTTTAAATTTTTAAATTTTTGTATCCATTTATAAGCTTATATATTTTTTGATGAAAAATAAATTATTTAAATTATATTTGTCTCACTATTAATTTATTTTTTAATTTATATTTCTATAAAAAAAATCTAATAAATAATTAAAATGTATATATAAAATTATAATGAATACTAATAAACTATTTTTATGAATTTTCGTGATTTTCAAATGTTATAACCTTTAAAATATAATAATTTTTTAATAGTTCTAAAATATGAAGACAATACTTCGTTATAATAATCTTAATAATTATATTTGTTGTAAATTCAATATAAAAAAATTTATTAATATATATTATTATAATGGTCAACAAATAAAATAATAAACTATTATTAATAAGATAGATATTAATTAAAATATATTTCCAGAACCCAAAATAATTCAAAATCAAAGTAAATTATATTACTAAATAAAATTTTAAATTTTTGAATTTTTGTTATTTTTATAAGCTTATTTTTTTTCATAAAAAATAATTTATTTAAATTATATATGTCTCACTAATTATTTTATTTGTAATTAATATTTCTATAAAAATAAACTAAAAAATAATTAAAATAATTTTTAAAATTTTATTGAATACAAATAAAAATTAGATTTATTATTTATTATTTAGGTTATATATGTTTAATGGTTTAATTATTTATGGGGTTTTGGGGTTTAGGAGTCTAGAGATTTAAATGTTTAGGCATTTAGTGGTTTATAAGTTTTATTTATATAATAAAATAAATAAAATTTATTTCTGTGATTTTTTATCATTTTTGAACGTTATAACCTTTGAAAATATAATAATTTTTTAATTTTTTTTATATGTAAATATAATATTTAGTTATAATAATCTTAATAATTATAAGACATTTAAATTCAATATAAGTAATTTTATTGATAGATATTATAATAATGATCAAAAAATAAATTAATAAACTATTATTAATAAGATTGATAGCAATTATAATATAAATACAAACCTATGATGATTCAAAATAAAAGTAAAATATATTTCTAAATGATAATTTTTTGTTTTTAAATTTTTACTTCTTTTTATAAGCTTATATTTATTTTTTGATTAAAAATAAATTATTAAAATTTTATTTGTCTCACTCTTTATTTATTTTGAAATTAATATTTCTATAAAAAATAAATTAATAAATAATTAAAATGAATATTTAAAATTATAATGAATACAAATTAAAATGAGATTTATGATTTATTATAAATTGTATACCGGTTTAATGGATTATTAATTTAGGGGTTTTTTCAGTTTAGGAGTTTAGCAATTTATGTTTGTAGGCATTTAGTGGTTTATAGTTTGTATTTATATAATAAAAATAAAAAAATTGTTTTTAGATTTTATCTGATTTTCAAAGGTTATAACCTTTAAAAATTAAATAATCTTTCAAATTTTTTGAAATGTGAATACCATGTATAATTATATTAATCTTACTAATTATATATAATATAAATTCAATATAAACAAATATTAATGATAGATAGTATAATAATGATCAAAAATTAAATTAATAAACTATTATTAATAATATAAATTTTAATTAAAATATATTTACATAACACAAAATGATTCAAAATCAAATCAAAATATATTACAAAATAATAATATTTAATTTTCAAATATTTTCTTCTTCTTATAAGCTTATATATTTTTTTTTGATTAAAAATAAATTATTTAAATAATATTTGTCTCATTCGAAATTTATTTTGTAATTAATTTTTCTAAATAAGTAAACTATAAAAAAATATTAAAATGAATATTTAAAATTATAATAAATAGAAATAAAAATGAGATTTATTATTTATTAAGTAGTATATAGCTTTAAAAGGTTTATGTATTTAGGGGTTTCGGGGTATATGAGCTTAATGATTTAAGTAAGTAAGCATTTTATGATCTATAGTTTTTATTTTAAAAATAAAATAACAAAAAATTTATTTTTATTATTCTTTCTCATTTTTTAAGGTTATAACCTTTGAAAATATAATAATTTTTAAATTTCTTTTCATAAGTGAATACAATATATATTTATAATAATAATAATAATTATATATCATATAAATTCAATATAAACAAATTTATTGATAGATATTCTAATAATTATCAAAAAATAAATTAAATATCTATTATGAATAAGATTGATATTACTTAAAATATAATATCAAAACCTAAAATGATTAAAAAGCAAAACAAAATATATCACTAAATAATAATTATTTGTTTTAAAATTTTTGTTATTTTTATATGCTTATCTATTTTTTAATGAAAAATATTTTAAATAAATTATATTTTTAACTGATAATTTATTTTATAATTAATATATGTATATAAATAAAAAACTAAACAATCAAAATTAATTTTTTAAATTATAATTAAAACAAATATAAATGAGATTTATTAATTATTATTTAGGGTATACCGGTTTAAAAGATTATCTATATAGGGGTATCGAGATTTTGTAGTTTAGTCATTTAAGTGTTTAGGGATTTAGTGGTGTATAGGATTTATTTAAACAATGAAATAATAAAAAAAATATTTTTTTTATTTTTTAACATTTTCAAAAGTGAATATAATATTTAGTCATAATAATCATTATATTTATATATCATATAAATTCAATATAAACATTCTTATTTATAAATATTCTAATAATGATCAAAAAATAAATTAATAATTTATTATTAATAAGATATATATCATTTAAAATATAATTACAAATATTAAAATGATTCAGAAGAAAAGCAAAATATATTACTATATAATAATTTTTTGTTTTGAAATTTTTTTTTCTTTTAAAAAGTTTATTTATAATTTTTTGATTAAAAATAGTTTATATAAATAATATTTGTCTAACTCATAATTTATTTTGTAATTAATATTTATATAAAAATATACAAATAAATAATTAAAATGAATATTTAAAATTATAATGAAAAAAAAATGAGTTTTATTATTTATTAGTTTGAGTATACCGGTTTAATTTAAATTAGAAATATCTAACTAATAATTTATTTTGTAATTAATATTTTTATAAAATAAACTGATAAATAATTAAAATAAAAATTTAAAATTAAGCTAAATAAAAATTAAAATGAAATTTATGATTTATTATTAATGTATACCAGTTTAATTATTTAAGTATTTAGAGGTTTTGTCATTAAGGAGTTTAACGATTTATGTTTTTAGGCATTTAGTGGTTTATAGGTTTTATTTAACCAATAAATTAAAAAAAAATTTAATTTTTTCTCATTTTCATGGGTCATAATCTTTTAAAATATAATAATATTTAAAATTTTTTGAAATGTGAATACAATATTTAGGCATAATAATATTAATAATGTTATATCATATAAATTCAATATAAACAATTTTATTGATAGATATTATAATAATGATCAAAAATTAAATTAATAAACTATTAATAATTATATATATATTAATTAAAAAATATTTACAAAACCAAAATTGATTCATAATTAAATTAAAATATCTTACTTAATATTAATTTTTAATTTTTCAATTTTTACTTATTAAATAAGCGTAAATACTTTTATTTATTAAAAAAATTATTTAAATTATATTTCTCGCACTCATACTTTATTTTGTAATAAATATTTCTATAGAAATTAACTAATAAATAATTAAAATAAATATTTAAAATTATAATAAATAGAAATAAAAATTAGATTTATTAATTATTCAGTTGTATATAGCAGTTTAATGGTTTATGTATTTAGGCTTTACGAGGTTTTGGAGTTTACTGATTTAACTGTGTATGCATTTATTGGTTATAGGTTTTATATAAAAAATAAATAAACAAAAAAATTATTTTTATTATTTTTAGATATTTTCAAATGTTATAACCTTTGAAAATATAATAATTTTTGAATTTTTTTCAAATGTGATTCAATATTTAGTTATAATAATCATTATATTTATATTTCATATAAATTCAATATAAATAATTTTATTGATAAATATTCTAATAATGATAATAAAATAAATTAATAATTTATTATTAATATGATAGATATTAATTAAAATATAATTATAAAACCTAAAATGATTAAGAAGGAAAGCAAAATATATTACTATATAATAAATTTTTATTTTGAATTTTTTTATTTTTTTTATAAGTTTATCTATATATTTTGATGAAGAATAATATATATAAATTATATTTATCTCGCTCATAATTTATATTATAATTAATATTTAATAAAAATAAATGAATAAATAATTAAAATGAATATTTTAAATTATAAAGAAAAAAATAATATTGAGATTTATTATTAATTATTTAGGGTATACCAGTTTAAAAGGATTACCTATTTAGGATTTTCAAGATTTTGGATTTATTAACCTAAGTATTTAGGCATTTAGTAGTTTATAGGATTTATTTAAACAATGAAATAACAAAAAAATTATTTTTGATATTTTCTCACATTTTCAAAGGTTTTAACCTTTGAAAATATAATAATTTTAAATTTTTTTAAAAATGTGAATACAATATTTAGTAATAAGAATCATTATAATTATATATAATATAAACTAATATAAACAATTTTATTGATAGATATGATATCAATTATCAAAAAATAAATTAATATGCTATTATTAATATGATAGATATAAATTAAAATATAATTGCAAAACCTAAAATTATTCAAAATCAAAGTAAAATTTATTACCATATAATAATTTTTGTTTTTTAGTTTTTGCTTCTTTTTATAAGCTAATATTTTTTCTTGACGTAAAATAAATTATTTAAATTATATTTAAGGTTTACGAGTTTAAAGTTTTAAGTATTTAGGGGCTTTTGTGATTAAGTGTTTATAGATTTAAGTGTTTAGGCATTTAGTGGTCTATAAGTTTTATTTAAAAAAAGATATAACAAAAAATTTATTTTTATTTTTTTTTAATTTTTGAAGGTTATAACCTTTGAAAATATAAAAATTTCAAAAATTTTTCGAATGTAAATATAATATTTAGTTATAATAATCTTAATAAATATAAGTCATTTAAATTCAATATAAATAATCACATTGCTAGATATTATAATAATGATCAATAAATATATTAATAAACTATTATTAATAAGATAGATATTATTTAAAATATATTTTCAAAATCTAAATTTATTCAAAATCAAAGTATATAATACTAAATAATAATTTTTTTTAATATTTTTCTTTTTTTATAAGTTTATATTTTTGTTATTAAAAATAAATTATTTAGATTATATATGTATTCCTCATAATTTATTTTGTAATTTATAATTCTATAAAAATAAACTAATAAATAATTAAAATAAATATTTAATATTATAATGAATACAATTAAAATTGAGATTTATTATTTATTATTTACAATATACATGTTTTAAGGTTTTAGTATTTATGAGTTTTGGGGTTTAGTCATTTAAGTGTTTATGCCTTAAGTTATTTTATCTAATTTTTGAAGGTTATAACATTTCAAAATATAAGAATTTTTAATTTTTTATTAAAATGTGAAAATAATATTTAGTTATAATAATTTGTTAATTATATATAATGTAAAATCAATATAAATAATTTTATTAATACATATTATAATAATGATCAATAAATAAATTAATAAACTATTATTAATTAGAATGATATAAATTAAAATATAATTGCAAAATATAAAATTATTCTAAATTAAATTAAAATAAATTACTAAATAGTAATATTTTGTTTTAAAAATTTTGTCTCTTTTTATGATCTTATATTTTTTTGATGAAAAATATATTATTTATATTATATCTGTCTCACTAATAATTTATTTTGTAATTAATATTTCTATAAAAATAAACTGATAAATAATTAAAATGAATATTTAAAATTATAATGAATACTAATAAAATTAAATTTATTATTTATTATTTAGAGTATATTAATTTAAAGGCTTATGTATTTATGGGATTCGGGGTTTATAAGTTTAGTCATTAAGAATTTAGGTATTTTGTGGTTTATAGATTTTATTTAAAAAATCTAATTACAAAAAATTTATTTTTTTATTTTTTCTTATTTCAAAGGTTATATAACCATTGAAAACATAAAAATTTTTTATTTTTTTTAAATATGAAAATATTATCTTGTGTAAATAATCTAAATAATTATATATTATGTAAATTCAATATAAATAATTTTTTATAGATATTATGATGCCGATAATAAAATAAATTAATAAACTATTATTAATATGATAGATATTAAATAAAATTATTTGCAAAACCTAAAATGAATCAAAATCAAAGTAAAATATATTAATAACATAGATATTAAATAAAACTATTATTAATAAGATAAAATATACAGGTTTAAAAGATTATATATTTAGGAGTTTTGGGATTTAAAAATTTAGTGATTTAAGTGTTTAGGCATTTAGTAGTTTATAGGTTTTATTTAAAAAATAAAATAACAAAAAATATTTTTTCGTTATTTGTTCTTATTTTTGAAGGATATAACCTTTGAAACTATAACAATTTTTAAATTTTTTTATATGTGAATACTATATTTAGTTATGATAATCTTAATAATTATATATCATGTAAATTCAATATAAACAATAATATTGAAATATATTATATTAATGATCAAAAAATAAATTAATAAACTATTATTAATGAGATAGATATTATTTTAAATATATTTGCAAAATGTAAATTTATTCAAAATCAAAGTAAAATATATTATAAAATAATACTTTCTTTGATGTTTTGCTTCTTTTTATAAGTTTATATTTTTTGTTATTAAAAGTAAATTATTTAATTTATATTTGTCTTCCTCATAATTTATTTTTAATTTATAATTCTATAAAAATAAACTAATAAATAATTAGAATGTATATTTAAAATTATAATGAATACAAATAAAATTGAGATTTATTATTTATTATTAATGTTATACTAGTTTAATGGTTTAAGTATTTAGGTGTTTATGGTTTAGTGATTTAAGTGTTTAGGCCTTAAGTGATATATAGTTTTTAATTAAAGAATGAAAAAATAAAAAATTTAATTTTTTGATTTTTTTTAATTTTTGAAGGTTATAACCTTTGAAATTATAATAATTTTTAATTTTTTTAAATGTGAATATAATATTCAATAATAATAATCTTAATAATTATATATAATGTAAACTCAATATAAATAATTTTATTAATAGATATTATAATAATAATCAATAAAAAATTAATAAACTTTATTAATAAGAATGATATAAATTATAATATAATTGCAAAATCTAAAATGATTCAAAATAAAAATAAAATATATTACTAAATAATAAATTTTTGTTTTTAAAATTTTGCCTCTTTTTATATGGATATATATTTTTTTGATGAAAAATAAATTATTTAAAATAGATCTATCTCACTAATAATTTATTTTGTAATTAATATTCATATAAAAATAAACTTATAAATAATTACAATAAAAATTTATAATTATACTTAATAAAAATTAAATTTAGATTGATGATTTTTTATTTATGTACACATGTTTAATGGTTTATGTATTTAGATGTTTTGTCATTTAGGAGTCTAGCAATTTATGTTTTTAGGCATTTAGTGGCTTATAGGTTTTCTATAAACATTAAAATAACAAAAAAAAAATTTGTAATTTTTTCTCATTTTCATAGGTTATAACCTTTTAAAATATAATAATATTTAAAATTTTTAGAAATGTAAATGCATTATTTAGTTATAATAATATTAATAATTATATATCATATAAATTCAATATAAACAATTTTATTGATAGATAATATAATAATGATCAAAATTTAAATTAATAAACTATTAATAAAAAGATTAATATTAATTAAACAATAATTACAAAACCCAAATTGATTCAAAATTAAAGTAAAATATATTACAGGATTATAATTTTTAATTTTAAAATTTTTACTTATTTTATAAGCATATATTTTTTTTGATTAAAAATAAATTTATTAAAATTTATAAGTAGCACACATAATTTAATTTATAATAAATAATTCTATAAAAATAAACTAATAAATAATTAAAATGAATATTTAAAATTTTAATAAATAGAAATAAAAATTAGATTTATTAATTATTAAGTAGTATATAAGGGTTTAACGGTTTATGTATTTAGGCATTATGAGGTTTAGAAGTTTACTGATTTAACTGTGTATGCATTAAGTTGTTTTAGGTTTTATTTAAAAAATAAAATAACAAAACATTTATTTTTATTATTTTTTCATATTTTCAAAGTTTATAACCATTGAAAATATAATAATTTTTAAATTTTTTTCTAAAGTAAATTCAATATTTAGTTATAATAATCATTATATTTAAATATCATATAAATTCAATATAAACAATTTTATTGATAAATATTCTAATAATGATCAAAAAATAAATTAATAAATAATTATTAATAAGATAGATATCAATTAAAATATAATTACAAAACATAAAATGATTCAGAAGGAGAGCAAAATATATTACTATATAATAAATTTTAGTTTTTAAATTTTTTATTCTTTTTATAAGTTTATCTATATTTTTAGATGAAAAATAATTTATATAAATTATATTTGTCTAACTCATAATTTATTTTGTAATTAATATTTATTTAAAATTAAACAAATAAATAATAAAAATGAATATTTAAAATTATAATGAAAAAAATAATATTAAGATTTATTATTTATTATTTAGGGTTACCGGTCTAAAAGGATTATTATTTATTATTTAGGGTTTTAGAGATTTAGAAGTTATTGATTTAAGTGTTTAGGCATTTAGTGGTTTATAGGTTTTATTTAAACAATGAACTAAAAAAATATTTTTTTTTTCACATTTTCAAAGGTTATAACCTTTGAAAATATAATAATTTTAAAATTTGTTTCAAAAGTTAATTCAATATTTAGTTATAATAATCATTATAATTAAATATCATATAAATTCATTATAAACAATTTTATTGATAAATATTCTAATAATGATCATTAAATAAAATAATAATTTATTATTAATAAGATAGATATCAACTAAAATATAATTACAAAACCAATAATGATTCAAAAGCAAAGCAAATTATATTATTATATAATAATATTTTGTTTTTAATTTTTTTTTCTATTAATCAATTTATCTATATTTTTTTTGATGAAAAATAATTTATATAATTTATAATTGTCTAACTCATAATTTATTTTGTAATTAATTTTTATATAAAATTAAACAAATAAATAAATTAAAATGAATATTTACAATTAAAATGAAAAAAAAAATGGATTTATTATTTATTATTTAGGATATATCTGAGTAAAAAAATTATCTATTTAGGGTTTTAGAGATTTAGAAGTTATTCATTTAAGAATTTAGGCAATTAATGGTATATAGGTTTTATTTAAACAATGAAATAACAAATAAATTATTTTTGATATTTTTTCAAATATACAAAGATTATAACCTTTGAAAATATAATAATTTTAAAACTTTTTAAAAATGTGAATATAATATTTAGTAATAATAATCATTATAATTATATATAATATAAACTAAATATAAACAATTTTATAGATAAATATTATATCAATTATAAAAAAATAAATTAATAAACTATTATTAATATGATAGATATAAATTAAAATTTAATTACAAAAACTAAAATGATTAAAAATCAAAGTAAATTTAATACTAAATAATAATTTTTGTTTTTTACTTTTTGCCTCAATTTATAAGAATATATATTTTTTTAATAAAAAATAAATTATTTAAATTATATTTGTATCACTCATAATTTATTTTGTAATTAATATTTCAATAAATTATTTAAATTATATTTAAGGTTTACGAGTGTAAATGTTTATGTATTTAGCGGCTTCGAGGTTTAGGAGTTTAGAGATTTATGTGTTTAGGTATTTAATGGTTTATAAGTTTTATTTAAACAATGATATAACAAAAAATTTAGTTTTGATAATATTAATAATTATATATCATATAAATTCAATATAAACAATTATATTGATAGATATTATATTAATGATAAAAAAATTAATTAATAAACTATTATAAATAAGATAGATATTATTTAAAATAAATTTCAAAACCTAAATTTATTCAAAATCAAAGTAAAATAAATTACTAAATAATAATGTTTTTGATGTTTTGATTTTTTTTGAAATTTTAATCCAATATTTTGTTATAATAATATTAATAATTATATATCATATATATTTAATATAAATAATTTTATTGATAGATATTATAATAATGATCAAAAATTAAATTTATAATCTATTAATATTATGATAGATATTAATTAAAAAATATTTACCAAACCCAAATTGATTCAAAATTAAAGTAACTCATATTACTTGATAATAATTTTTAATTTTTAGATTTATACTTCTTTTATAAGCATTTATTTTTATTAGATAAAATATATTATTTAAATTATATTTGTCCCACTCATAATTTATTTTGTAATAAATATTTCTAAATAAATACACTAATAAATAATTAAAATGAATATTTAAAAATATAATAAATAGCAATAAAAATTAGATTTATTAATTATTAAGTAGTATTTAGTAGGTTTAATGGTTTATGTATTTAGGCATTATGGGATTTAAGAGTTTACTGATTTAACTTTATATGCATTTAGTAGGGCTGCTCACGGGACTCAGAGATTCATGACCCAACACGAAGTCTTATCCCAAAAGAATCGGGACTAAGAAAAATCCATTGACTTTGAATTTTCTTGTCCCGTTCAATCACGTATATTTTCTTTTGGGATGGTTCCGGGTCTTAAGCAGTATCCATCCCGAGAACCGTCCCATCCTAAAAAACCAATACTAGAACCAGGAATATATATATATATATATATAACATGAAGAAGCCACCAATTCCACTACTGCCCGTCTAGTTCCGACACACCTATTACTGTTCCGACGAATTCCAGGCTGCCTCACGTCGTTCCAGCCGTGTTCAGTTAGGTCCAGCCCTTGTCTGTCGCACTTCTGGTTGCCTCCACCATGTATCAGATGCCACCAGCCTTTTGGTTTGTTTTTCGGACGAGAATTGAGTGATTAATTATTATTATTATGTGTTTAAGTCAGTTTTGTTGAGTATTGATTGTGGTGTTATTGTTTGGCCGAATGAGTGGGCTGAATGTGTTACAGTCAGTTTTGTAGAGCTTGCTTGTTTGAAATATTTATATGTATTTATGCTAAAAATATCATATTAATTAATGGCAATGTAGATGACACAATCCAGTGGTAAACAAAAAATATAATAGATTGAAGATGATCACATCTCAAATGATCAAAGTAGTGGTAAATCCAATCATCATTTTTTCACGAACCCTCCTATTATTACGGCAGGTTCTTCAATTCTAATTGTAAAAGAAAGTCAAGGTATATATGAACCTCAAGCTCATAAAAAGTATAAGTCTCCTGTTTGGGAAACTTATGAGATATTAGTTGATTCAGAGCGAAATGAAACTGGTAGGGCAGCATGTATATGGTGCATGAAATAATACTTGGCAAAAATGATCAAGGTACTTCAGGTTTATAGAAATACTTGAGAAAGACTTTTAAAAAATTTATATAAAGACAAGTCACAATCTTTGTTGAGTTTCATAAATCTCATAAATAAACTAAATTGATAAAAATCAAAATGAATATTTAAAATTATAATTAATAAACTATAGACAAGTCACAATCTTTGTTGAGTTTCAAATTAACATTGTTTAGAGGATAAAAATTAACTTGTTGGCAATTTGATCAACAACTAGTTAGGGAGGCTTTGGTGAAAATGATCATAAAAGATGAATTGCCTTTTTGTTTTGTTGAGAGGGATGAGTTTAAGGAGTTTTGTGAAGTTAGTGTGCCTCAATTTAAAATTCCATCTTGCCACTCTACACTGAGGGATTATTTTTCTTTGTTTGTGAACGAAAAGAAGAAATTATTAGATAGCATATCATCTCATTATTGTAGAGTTTCATTGACTACAGACACTTGGACTAGAATTCAAAATTTGTCTTATATATGTTTGACTGTTCATTCATTGATTCTCAATGGAATATGCATAAATGGCTTTTGAACTTTTGTGTAATTAAAAGTTATTCTAGAGTTAATATTCAGAAATGCTATTGAGTTTTGCATGAATGAATTGGGTTTGAGAAAGATGATGTTCATTAATGTTGACAATGCATCAAATAATGATGTTGCAGTTGAACAATTGAAAAAAAGGCTTGTGAAGAAAAGTGTTGTACCTTTGAGAGGTGAGCATTTTCATATGACATGTCGTGCAAATATCCTAGACTTAATTGTCATAGATAGCATTGCAGTAGTTGAAGGGTGCTATTCAAAAAATTAGAGCTATGGTGAAATATGCTAGGAGCAGTCCTAAAAGATTAGATATGTTTAAGTTATGTGTTGAAGAAGCACACTTGACATATGAATCTTCATTGCAATTAGATCGTCCTAGAAGATGGAATTAAACTTATTTGATACTACAAACTAATATAAAATATCAAAAAGAATTTGATAAGTTGTAGGACAAAGACAAAAGGTTTATGAAGGTCTTTGGCTCAAACGTTCCAATCTGAGAGAGACTGAACAAATGCCAAAATTTTGGCTCATTTCTTGAAAACTTTTTATGAGGTAACTTGTAAATTTCTGGCTCATAATATTCTACATCTAGTGTTTATTTTCCTCAGATATTTCTAATTTTGAAAAAAATTGAGCTTTGTGAAAACAGTAGAGATACAATGGTGTCTGAAATGAGTATAAAAATGAGGCATAAATTCAACAAATATTGGGGTTCTCTTTAGTCAACAAATATTATGCTTTTTGTATCAGTAGTGTTGGATCCTAGATATAAGCTCAAATATCTCAATGTCAAGTACACATAGCATTATGGAGAGGAATTGGCTAAAAATTTGGTGAAAAAGGTTTTAAATGCTTTAAATGAGATGATGGATGATTATAAAGATTTAAATGAAGATGAATCAAAAGAAGATGATTTCTCTTTTACTGTGTTGAATAAAAATTATGATTTCTTTGATGGTAGTGATACTTATGTTGATGATTTTTTTGTTGAATTGGAGAAAGAACAAGAAGTTGCAGCTTTGGAAGAGTTGGATCGGTACTTGGAGGATAAACTTGAAAAAAATAGAATTGATTTTGATCTTCTAAACTGGTGGAGGATAAATGAGGTTAGGTATCCTTCTTTGGAAAATGTAGCAAGGGATTTATTTGCTCTCCAAGCATCTACTGTGGCCTACGAATCTACATTTAGCACTTGGGGGAGAACTTTAGATAATTTTAGGAGTTCTTTAACACCTATTACAGCTGAAGTTCTCATATTTCTACAAGATTGGTTGAGAAGCTCAAACAAACCTATTGAAATTGAAGAATTAGTAAAGACCTTGATGATAATGAATCAGGTTAGTATACAAATCTTGTAAATTTTAATTTCAATTTTACTTATTTTTTTCATTCAATTTAATAAAAATATGGTTCAATTACAATTTTCAGACGAATCACAAAATCCAAATATTCTTCCAACTATAGTTGGCCAACTAAATTTGGAATGGGTGTATTAAATTTTATAAGGTAATATTTTGTTTTTTTATTTCTCTTTCATCTTAGAAATTTATGTCTACATGATTAACACATTTTCATCTTTGGTTGTCATTTTACAGTGGAGGAATAAAAGGGAGGAGTTGTAGAAGAGATAATTAATTGGGTTTAGATTTTCATTTTTTGTTCAGGGACGGACCTTTGAAATGATTATTATCATGGTTGTTATCAGTTGTATTTTTTTAGTTATATAAAGCTGCCTAATTTTAGCAATTACTTAAGTAGTAATTGATGCTACCAATGCTTGTGGTCATCTTTAGCTATTCCTTAATATCTTAAGTAATTGTTTAAAGAATGTAGTATTGCTATTATGGTTAACTTTCACTTGGCTGAACAAAGCCAACTTGTGAAAAAACAAAGAACCAAATTAAGCACACAACTCGGTCCCATTCTATTTAACATTTCTATCCTTTTTTGCACATCAAAGCTTTTGACAAGGTAATGAAACTCGTTTGTGGTATTCAGCCTATTTGACAAAACAAAATTAGCCAAATTTAAGTTTGAAAGATACATAAATAAGGACTGATAAATGGTACAACAAAAGGTTTCGATATGAACTAACTTGGCCGGTTTGAAAAAAATAAATTGAAAAAAAATGTCCTAACTCCGTTCCATCCCGGAACCATTTTCTCCTACCCAAAATCCCCGATCTCCATCCCGTCCAATCCTCGATATTTTAACTCTATGGGATGGGTCTGGATCTTAAAAAAAATCTCCGAACTATGGGAAGGGACGGGAGATTTTAATCCCCATCGCGTCCTGTCCCATGAGTTCCCCTAGCATTTAGTAGTTTAAATGTTTTATTTAAAAAATAAAATAACAAAAAATTTATTTTTATTATAATAATTTTTAAATTTATACTAATATAATAATTTATATATTAGTTATACTAATATAATAAACAATATTTAGTTATACTAATCATTATATTTATATATTATATAAATTCAATATAAATAATTTTATAGATAAATATTCTAATAATAATCAAAAAATAAATTAATAATTCATTTAAAATAAGATAGATATTAATTAAAATATATTTACAAAACTTAAAATGATTCAGAAGCAAAGAAAAATAGATTACTATATAATAATTTTTTGTTTTTGAATTTTTTTTATAAGTTTATCTATATTTTTTTGATGAAAAATAATTTATATAAATTATATTTGTCAAACTCATAATTTATTTTGTAATTAATATTTATATATATATAAACAAATAAATAATTAAAATGAATATTTAAAATTATAATAAAAAAAAGAGATTTATTATTTAGGGATACCAGTTTAATTTAAATTAGATCTGTCTCACTAATAATTTATTTTGTAATTAATATTTCTATAAAAATAAACTGATAAATAGTTAAAATAAAAATTTAAAATTATACTAAATAAAAATTAAAATGAGATTTAAGATTTATTATTAATGTATACCAGTTTAATAGTTTAAGTATTTACAAGTTTTGTCGTTAGGAGTTTAGCGATTTATGTTTTTAGGCTTTTAGTGGTTTATAGGTTTTATATAAAAAAATAAAATAAGAAAAAAATTTTCTATAATTTGTTATCATTTTAATAGGTTATAACCTTTGAAAATATAATAATATTGACAATTTTTTGAAATGTGAATAGAATATTTAGTTATAATAATATTAATAAATATATATCATATAAATTCAATATAACATTTTTATTGAAAAATATTCTAATAATGATCAAAAAATAAATTAATAATCTATAATTAATAAGATAAATATCAATTAAAATATAATTAAAAACCCTAAAATGATTCAAAAGCAAAGCAAAATATATTACTATATAATAATTTTTTGTTTTGAAATTTTTCTTTCTTTTAAAAAGTTTATCTATATTTTTTTAATGAAAAATAAAATTTATAAATTATATTTGTGTAACTCTTATTTTATTTTGTTATTAATATTTATATAAAAATAAACAAATAAATATTAAAATGAATATTTAAATTTATAATGAAAAAAATGATATTTATTCTTTATTATTTAGGGTATACCGATTTAATTTATATTATATCTCTCTTACTAATAATTTATTTTGTAATTAATATTTCTAAAAAAATAAACTGTTAAATAATTAAAATAAAAATTTAAAATTATACTGAATAAAAATTAAAATAAGATTTATGAATTATTATTAATGTATACTAGTTTAATGGTTTAAGTATTTAGAGGTTTTGTCATATAGAAGTTTAGTGAATTATGTTTTTAGGTATTTAGTGGTTTATAGGTTTTATTTAAATAATGAAATAACAAAAAAAATATGTTTGATATTTTTTTCACATTTTCAAAGGTTATAAAAATTGAAAATGTAATAATTTTTAAATTTTTTCAAATGTAAATATAATATTAAGTTATAATAATCTTAATAATTATAAGTCATTTAAATTCAATATAAATAATTACATTACTAGATATTATAATAATGATCAAAACAATTTAATAAACTATTATTAATAAGATATATATTATTTAAAATATATTACTAAATAATAAATTTTTTAATGTTTTGCTTTTTTTATTAGTTTATATTTTTGTTTTTAAAAATAAATTATTTAAATTATATTTTTCTTACTCATAATTTATTTTGTAATTTATAATTCTATAATAATAAACTAATAAATAATTAAAATGAATATTTAAAATTATAATGAATACAAATAAAATTGAGATTTATTATTTATTATTCAAGATATACCGGTTTAATGGTTTAAGTATTTAGGTGTTTTGTGGTTTATGAGTTTCATGATTTAATTGTTTAGACCTTTAGTGATTTATAGTTCTTATTTAAAGAATTAAAAAACAAAAAATTAATTTTTTGATTTTTTTTTTAATTTTTGAAGGTTATAACCTTTGAAAATATAATTATTTTTAATTTTTTTTATATGTGAATAAAATATTTAGGTATAATAATCTTAATAATTTTATATAATGTAAAATAAATATAAATAATTTTATAATAAATATTATAATAATGATCTAAAAATTAATTAATAAACTAGTATTAATAAGAATGATGTAAATTAAAATATAATTGTAAAATATAAAATGATTAAAAATCAAAATAAGATATATTAGTAAAAAATATTTTTTTATTTTTAAAATTTTGCTTCTTTTTATAAGCTTATATTTTTTTTTGATGAAAAATAAATTATTTAAATTATATCTATCTCACTAATAATTTATTTAGTAATTAATATTTGTATAAAAATAAACAGATAAATAATTAAAATGAATATTTAAAATTATAATGAATACTAATAAAAACGAGAATTATGATTTATTATTTAGACTATACTAATTTAATGTTTTGAGTATGTATGAACTACGGGGATTAGGAGTTTACTCATTTTAGTATTTAGTCATTTAGTGGTTTATAGGTTTTATTTAAAATAAAAAAAAAGTATTTTTGTTATTTTTTCTCACTTTTGAAGGTTATAACCTTTGAAAATATAATAATTTTTTATTTTTTTTTGAAAAGTGAATATAATATGAAGTTAATAATCATAATAATTATATATCATATAATTTCAATATAAATTATTTTATTGGTATATATTATAATAATGTTTATAAAAAAATAATAAACAATTATTAATAAGATAAATATTGTTTAAATATATTTGTAAAACCTAAAATGATTGAAAATCAAATGAAATATTTTAATAAATATTAATTTTAAATTTTTAAATTTTTAAATTTTGTATCCATTTATATGCTTATATATTTTTGATGAAAAATAAATTTTTTTAATTATATTTGTCTCACTAATAATTTATATTTTAATTTATATTTCTATAAAAATAAACTTATAAATAATTAAGATGTATGTTTAAAATTATAATGAATACTAATAGAAATGAGATTTATTATTTAATATATATAGTATACCGGTTTAATGGTTAAATTATTTACAAGTTTTGTCATCGAGAAGTTTAGCAATTTATGTTTTTAGGCATTTAGTGTTTTATAGGTTTTATTTATATAATACAAATTAAATTTTTTTTTTTGATTTTTTTTGATTTTCAAAGGTTATAATCTTTGAAAAGAAAATAATTTTTAAAATTTTTTGAAATGTGAATACCATGTATAATTATATAAATCTTACTAAATATATATCATATAAATTAAAATATAAATAATTTTATGATAGATATTATAATAATGATCAAAAATTAAATTAACTATATTAAAAATCTAAATAATAATTAAAATATATTTACATAACACAAAATGATTCAAAATCAAATAAAAATATATTACTAAATAATAATATTTAATTTTAAAATTTTTCCTTCTTTATTTAAGCTTATATATTTTTTTGATTAAATATAATTATTTAA
>JAREIK010003509.1:69913-112065 GCA_029783825.1 Sapria himalayana | reverse complement strand
ATTTTAATTTGTATTCATTATAATTTTAAATATTCATTTTAATAATTATTAGTTTATTTTTTATAGAAATATTAATTACAAAATAAATAATGAGCGAGACAACTATAATTTTAATAATTTATTTTTAATTAAAAAAAAATATAAGCTTATAAAAAGAAGAAAAAATTTAAAAACAAAAAATTATTATTTTGTAATATATTTTACTTTGATTTTGAATAATTATATATAGGTTTTGCAATTATATTTTATTTGCTACTAATTTTATTAAGAATAGTTTATTAATTTATTATTTGATCAATTTTATAATATCTAACAATAAAATTACTTATATTGAATTTAAATGTCTTATATTATTAAGATTATTATAACTAAATATAAATTTACATTTGAAAAAAATTTAAAAATTATTATATTTTCAAAGGCTATAAACTTCAAAAATGATAAAAAATCACAAAAATAATTCTTTTATTATTTTATTATTTAAATAAAACTTATAAATTAGTAAATGACTAAACATTTAAATCTCTAGACTCCTAAACCCCAAAATCCCCTAAATACTTAAACCATTAAACCTATATAACCTAAATAATAAAAAATAAATCTAATTTTTGTTTGTATTCATTATAATTTTAAATATTCATTTTAATTATTATTTAGTTTACTTTCATAGAAATATTAATTACATAATAAATAATGAGTGGACATATAATTTAAATAAATTATTTTTTATGAAAAAAAATATAAGCTTATAAATATAAACAAAATTTCAAGAATATAAAATTTTATTTCGTAATATAATTTAATTTAATTTTGATTTATTTTGGGTTCTACAAATATATTTTAATTAATATCTATCTTATTAATAAAAATTTATTAATTTATTTTTTGATCATCAAAATAATATATATTAATAAAATTTTTTATATCTAATCTACTTCAAATATAATTATTAAGATTATTATAACTAAGTATTGTATTCATATTTTAGAACTATTAAAAAATTATTATATTTTCAAAGGTTATAAACTTTGAAATTCATGAAAATTCATAAAAATTAATTTTTTGTTATTTCATTGATTAAATAAATCCTATAAACACATAAATGTGCAAACATATAAATCAATAAACTCATTAACCCCAAAACCACAATAAACTTAAACCATTAAATAGGACTACCCTAAATAATAAATCATAAATCTCATTTTTATTAGTATTCATTATAATTTCATAAATTCTTTTTAATTATTTATTAGTTTATTTTTATAGAAAAATAAATTAAAAAATAAATTAAAAGCGAGACATATAATTTAAATAATTTATTTTTAATCAAAAAATATATAAGCTTATAAATGGAGACAAAAATTTAAAATTTAAAATTAATATTTAGTAAAATATTTCACTTTGATTTTGAATCATTTTAGGTTTTGCAAATATATTTTAAACAATATTTATCTTATTAATAATTATTTATTAATATTTTGTAATATCATTATTATTAATATATATCAATATAATTATTTATATTGAATTTACATGATATATAATTATTAAGATTATCATAACTTGTATATCATTGTTTAAATAAAACTTATAGTCCACTAAATGCCTAAACACTTAAATTTATAAACTCCTAAACACAAAAGCCCATAAACACTTAAAACATTAAAGTCGTAAACCTTAAATATAATTTAAATAATTTATTTTTTATCAAAAAAAATATAAGCTGATAAAAAGAAGCAAAAACTAAAAAACAAAAATTATTATTTAGTAAAAAATTTTACTTTGATTTTGAAAAATTTTAGGTTTTGCAATTATATTTTAATTTATATCATATTAATAATAGCATATTAATTTATTTTTTGATAATTGATATCATATTTATCAATAAAATTATTTATATTTAGTTTATATCATATATAATTATAATGATTCTTATTACTAACTATTGTATTCATATTTTTAAAAAAATTGAAAATTATCATATTTTCAAAGGTTATATATATAACCTTTGAAAATGTGAGAAAATATCAAAAATAATTTATTTGTTATTTCATTGTTTAAATAAATCCTATAAACTACTAAATGCCTAAACACTTAAGTCAATAACTCTGAAATCTCGAAAACCCTAAATAGTTAATCCTTTTAAACTATTAAATCATAAATAAATAATAATAAATCTCAATATATTTTTTTTATTATAATTTAAAATATTCATTTTAATTATTTATTCGTTTATTTTTATTAAATATTAATTACAATATAAATTATGAGTTAGACAAATATGATTTATATAAATTATTTTTCATCAAAAAATATAGATAAGCTTATAAAAAGTAGAAAAAATTTCAAAAAAAAATTTATTATATAATAATTAAATTTGCTTTCCTTCTATATCATTTTAGGTTTTGTAATTATATTTTAATCGATATCTATCTTATTAATAATAGATTATTAATTTATTTTTTGATCATTATTCGAATATTTATCAATAAAATTATTTATATTGAATTTATATGAAATATAAATATAATGATTAATAAAACTAAATATTGAATTCACTTTTGAAAAAAATTTAAAAATTATTATATTTTCAAAGGTTATAGCATATGAAAATATCCAAAAATAATAAAAATAAATTTTTTGTTTATTTATTTTTTAAATGAAACCTATAACGACTAAATGCATACACAGTTAAATCAATAAACTCCTAAACCTCGTAATGCATAAATACATAAACCATTAAACTGCTATATACTACTTAATAATTAATAAACCTAATTTTTATTTCTATTTATTATAATTTTAAATATTTATTTTAATTATTTATTAGTTTATTTCTATATAAATATTTATTACAAAATAAATTATGACTGCGAGAAATATAATTTAAATAATTTATTTTTAATCAATAAAAGTATTTACGCTTATAAAATAAGTAAAAATTTAAAAATTAAAAATTATTATTAAGTAATATATTTTACTTTAATTTTGAATCAATTTGGGTTTTCTAAATATTTTTTAATTAATATCTATCTTATTATTAATAGTTTATTAATTTAATTTTTCATCATTATTATAATATCTATCAATAAAATTGTATATATTGAATTTATATGATATATAATTATTAATATTATTATAAGTAAATATTATATTCATATTTCAAAAAATATTAAATATTATTATATTTTCAAAGTTTATGACCTATGAAAATGAGAAAAAATTACAATTTTTTGTCATTTTATTGTTTAAATAAAAGCTTTAAACCACTAAATGCCTAAAAACATAAATCGCTAAATTCCTAAATGACAAAACCTCTAAATACATAAACAATTAAACTGGTATACATTAATAATAAATCATAAATTTCATTTTAATTTTTATTCAATTTAATTTTAAATTTTTATTTTAATTATATATTAGTTTATTTTTATAGAAATATTAATTACAAAATAAATTATTAGTTAGAAAGATCATATTTAAATTTATCGGTATACCTTAAATAATAAATAATAAATCTCATTTTTTTTCATTATAATTTTAAATATTCATTTTAATTATGTATTTGTATATTTTTATATAAATATTAATTACAAAATAAATTATGAGTTAAACAAATATAATTTATATATATTATTTTTCATCAAAAAAATAGATAAATTTTTAAAAACAAATTTCAAAATAAAAAATTATTATATAGTAATATATTTTGCTTAGTTTAGGAATCATTTTAATATTTGTAATTATATTTTAAATGATATATATCTTATTAATAATAGATTATTAATTTACTTTTTTATCATTATTATAATATTTATCAATAAAAATGTTTATATTGAATTTATATGATATATAAATTTAATAATTATTATAACTAAAGATTGTATTTAATTTTGAAAAAAGTTTTAAAATTTTAATATTTTCAAAGATTATAAACTTTGAACATGTGAAAAAATAAAAAAAAATTATTTTTTTTGTTATTTCATTGTTTAAATAAAACCTATACACCACTAAATGCCAAAGCACTTAAATCACAAAACTCCAAAATCTCGATACCCCTATATAGATAATCCTTTAAACCGATATACAGTAAATAATAATTAATAAATCTCATTTTTATTGGTTTTCATTAAAATTTAAAAAAATCATTTTGATTTTTAGTTTTTTATTTGTATATCTGTATTAATTATAGAATAAATTATGAGTTAAAATTATAATTTATAAAAATTATTTTTCATCAAAAAATAGATAAGCTTATAAAAAGAATAAAAATTTAAAAACAAATAATTATTATTTAGTAATATATTTTGCGTTGCTTTTGAATCATTCTAGGTTTTGATATTATATTTTAAGTAATATCAATCTTATTCAGAATAGATTTTTAATTTATTTTTTGATAATTATTAGAATATCTATCAATAAAATTGTTTATATTGAATTTATATGATATATAATTATTATGATTATTATAAATAAATATTGTATTCACTTTTGAAAAAATTTAAAAATTATTATATTTTCAAAAGTTATAACCTTAAAAAATGAGAAAAAAAAATAATAAAAAAATTATGTTATTTCTTTTTTTAAATAAACCTATAGATCACTAAATGAATACTTACTTAAATCAGTAAGCTGATAAACACTGAAACCCCTAAATACATAAACCTTTTAATAACTGTATTCTACTTATTAAATTATAAATCTCATTTATATTTCTATTTATTATAATTTTAAATATTCATGTAATTATTTATAGTTTAATTTTATAGAAAAATTAATTCAAAATAAATTTCGAATGAGACAAATAATATTTAAATAATTTATATTTAATAAAAATAATTTTATATTTAAATAATTTTATAAAAATAATATTTAAATATAAGCTTACAAAAATAAGGAAAAATTTAAAAATTAAATATTATTATTAAGTAATATATTTTGATTTGATTTAATTCATTTTGTGTTATGTAAATATATTTTAATTAATATTTATTTTTATAATAATAGTTTGTTTATTTAATTTTTGATCATTATTATAATATCTATCATTAAAATTATTTATATTGAATTTAAATGATATATAATTAGTAAGATTAATATAATTATATTTGGTATTCACATTTCAAAAAATTTTAAATATTATTTTATTTTCAAAGGTATAACCTTTGAAAATCAAAAAAATCTAAAATTTTTTTTTTATTTTTATTATATAAATAAAACCTATAAACCACTAAATACCTAAAAACATACATTTATAAACTCCTAAATGATAAAACTCCTAAATAATCAAACCATTAAACTGGGATTCCACATATAATAAATTATAAATATCATTTTAATTTGTATTCATTATAATTTTAAATATTCATTTTAATTTGTTATTAGTTTATTTTTTATAGAAATATTAATCACAAAATAAATAATGAGCGAGACAATTATAATTTTAATAATTTATTTTTAATTAAAAAAAATATTAACTTATAAAAAGGAGTAAAAATTTAAAAACAAAAAATTATTATTTAGTAATATATTTTACTTTGATTTTGAATCATTATATATAGGTTTTGCAATTATATTTTAATTGCTATCAATCTTATTAAAAATAGTTTATTAATTTATTATTTGATCAATTTTATTATATCTAACAATAAAATTAATTATGTTGAATTTAAATGTCTTATAATTATTAAGATTATTATAACTAAATATTATATTTACATTTTAAAAAAAATTAAAAATAATTATATTTTCCAAGGTTATAACCTTCAAAAATGATAAAAAATCAAAAAAAAAATTTTTTTATTATTAATTTATTATTTAAATAAAACTTATAAACCACTAAATACCTAAACATTTAAATTTCTAAACTCCTAAACCCTAGAAAACCCCTAAATACTTAAACCATTAAACCTATATAACCTAAATAATAAATAATAAATCTCATTTTTTATTTGTATTCATTATAATTTTAAATATTTATTTTAATTTTTTTGTTTATTTTTATAGAAATATTAATTACAAAATAAATAATGAGTGAGACATATATAATTTAAATAAATTATTTTTTATGAAAAAAATATAATCTTATAAAAATAAACAAAATTTCAAAAATTTAAAATTTTATTTAGTAATATAATTTACTTTGATTTTGAATTATTTTGGGTTATGCAAATATATTTTAATTAATATCTATCTTTTTAATAATAGTTTATTAACTTATTTTTCGATCATTATAATAATATATATTAATAAAATTTTTTATATTAAATTTACATCAAATATAATTATTATGATTATTATAACTAAGTATTGTATTCATATTTTAGAAAGATTAAAAAATTATTATTTTTTCAAAGGTTATAACCATTGAAAATCATGAAAATTCATAAAAATAATTTTTTTGTTATTTCATTGATTAAATAAAACCTATAAACACCTAAATGTGCAAACATATAAATCAATAAAATCCTTAACCCCAAAACCACAAAAAACGTAAACGATTAAATTGGTATACCCTAAATAATAAATCAATTTTTATTAGTATTCATTATAATTTTAAATATTAATTTTAAATATTAATTTTAATTATTTATCAATTTATTTTTATAGAAATAATAATTACAAAATAAATTATTAGTGAGAGACATAATTTAAATAATTTATTTTTCATCAAAAAAATATATATGCTTATAAAATGAGGCAAAATTTTTAAAATAAAGAATGATTATTTAGTAATATTTCTTATTTTGATTTTGAATCATTTTAGATTATACAATTATATATAAATTTATATCATTCTTATTAATACTAGTTTATTAATCTATTTATTGATCATTATTATTATATCTATTAATAAAATTATTTTATTTAGTTTACATTAGATATAATTATTAAGATTATTATAACTAAATATTATATTCACATTTAAAAAAATTTAAAATTATTATATTTTCAAAGGTTACAACCTTCAAAAATTTAAAAAATTCAAAAAATTAAATTCTTTATTTTTTAATTCTTTAGATAAAAACTATAAATTATTAAAGGTCTAAACACTTAAATCACTAAACTCCTAAACCCAAAAACACCTAAATACTTAAACCATTAAACCGGAATATCCTGAATAATAAATATTGAATTTATATTGAATTTAAATGACTTGTAATTATTAAGATTATTATAACTAAATATTATATTTACATTTGAAAAAAATTTAAAAATTATTATATTTTCAAAGGTTATAATCTTCAAAAATTAAAAAAATAATAAATATAAATTTTTTGTTATATCATTGTTTAAATAAAACTTATAAACCACTAAATGCCTAAACACTTAAACCTCTAAATTCCTAAACACCAAAGCCTCTAAATACTTAAACCTTTAAACTTGTAATCCTTAAATATAATTTCAATAATTTATATAAATATTAATTACAAAATAAATTATGTGTGATACAAATATAATTTAAATAATTAATTTTTCATCAAAAAAAATATATGCTAATAAAAAGAAGCAAAAACTAAAAAAAATTTTATTTAGTAATAAATTTTACATGGATTTTGAATATTTTTAGGTTTTGCAATTATATTTTAATTTATATCTATCATATTAATAATAAATATTAATTTATATTTTGATAATTGATATCATATCTATCAATAAATTTGATTATATTTAGTTTATTTTATTTATAATTATAATAATTATTATTACTAAATATTGTATTCACATTTTTAAAAAATTTTAAAAATATTTTATTTTCAAAGGTTAAACCTTTGAAAATGTGAAAAAATATCAAAAATAATTTTTTTGTTATTTCATTGTTTAAATAAAACCTATAAACCACTAAATGCCTAAAAACATAAATCCCTAAAGTCATAAACGAAAAAACCTCTAAATACATAAAATATTAAACTTGTATACATTAATAATAAATGATAAATCTCATTTTAATTTTTATTCAGTATAATTTTAAATTTTTATTTTAATTATTTATTAGTTTATTTTTATAGAAATATTAATTACAAAATAAATTATTAGTGAGATTGATATAATTTAAATAATTTATATTTCATCAAAAAAAATATAAGCTTATAAAAATAGGCACAATTTTAAAAACAAAAATTTATTATTTAGTAAAATATTTTATTTTGATTTTGTATCATTTTAGATTTTGCAATTATATTTTAATTTATATCATTCTTTTTAATAATAGTTTATTAATTATTTATTGATCATTATTATAATATCTATTAATAAAATTATTTATATTGAGTTTACATTATATATAATTATTAAGATTATTATAACTAAATATTATATTCAAATTTAAAAAAATTTAAAAATTATTATATTTTCGAAGGTTATAACCTTCGAAAATTAAAAATAAAACAAAAAATTAAATTTTTTGTTTTTTAATTCATTAAATAAAAACTATAAATCACTAATGGCATAAACACTTAAATCACTAAACCCTAGAACACATAAATACCTAAATCATAAAAACTGTATATCCTGAATAATAAATAATAAATCTAACTTTAATTGTATTCATTATAATTTTAAATATTCATTTTAATTATTTTTTAGTTTATTTTTATAGAATTATAAATTACAAAATATATTATGAGGAAGACAAATATAATTTAAATAATATAATTTTAAAACAAAAAATATAAACATTATAAAAATAATCAAAACATCAAAAACATTATTATTTAGTAATTTATTTTACATGATTTTGAATAAATTTATGTTTTGCAAATATATTTTAAATAATATCTATCTTATATATTATAGTTTATTAATTTATTTTTTGAGCATTAATATAATATCTATCAATATAATTATTTATATTGAATTTATATGATATATAATTATTATTATCATCATAACTAAATATAGTATTCACAATTAAAAAAATTTAAAAATTGTTATATTTTCAAAGGTTATAACCTTCAAAAATGAAAAAAAATAACAAAAAATAATATTTTTGTTATATTATTGTTTAAATAAAACTTATAAACCAGTAAATACCTAATCACATAAATCTCTAAACTCCTAAATGCCGAAGCCCCTAATTACCTAAAAATTTAAACTAGTAAACCTTAAATATAATTTAAATAATTTATAGAAATATTAATTAAAAATAAATTATGATTGACAAATATAATTTAAATAATATATTTTTCAACAAAAAAAATATAAATGGCTTATAAAATGATGCAAAAACTTAAAAAAAAATTATTTATTAATAAATTTTACTTTGATTTTGAATCATTTTAGGTTTTTTAATTATATTTTAATTTATATCTATCATATTAATAATAGTTTATTAATTTATTTTTTGATAATTGATATAATATTATTCATAAAATTGTTTATATTTAGCTTATATTATATATAGTTATAATAATTATTATTACTAAATATTGTATTCACTTTTTTAAAAAATTTTAAAATTATTATATTTTCAAATGTTATGACATTTGAATATTTGAAAAAATATCAAAAATAAATTTTTTGTTATTTCATTTTTTAAATAAAAGCTATAAACCATTAAATGCCTAAATACTTAAATCATTAACTTCTAAATCTCGAAAACCCTAAATAGATAAATTTTTAAAAAGATATATCCTAAATAATAAATAATAAATTTCATTTTTATTTTTTCATTATAATTTTAAATATTCTTTTTAATTATTTATTTGTTTATTTTTATATAAATATTAATTACAAAATAAATTATAAGTTAGACAAATATAACTTATATAAATTATTTTTCAACAAAAAAAATATATATAAACTTATTAAAAGAATAAAAAATATATAAACAAAAAATTATTATATAGTAATATATTTTACTTTGTTTCTGAATCATTTTAGGTTTTGTAATTATATTTTAATTGATATCTAACTTATTAATATTAGATTATTAATTTATTATTTGATCATTATTATAATATTTATCAATAAAAATATTTATATTTAATTTATATGATATATAAATTTAATAATTATTATAACTAAATATTTTATTCACTTTTGAAAAAAATTTTAAAATTATTATATTTTCAAAGATTATAACCTTTGAACATGTGAAAAAACAAAAAAAAATATATTTTTTTATTTCATTGTTTAAATAAAACCTATAAATAACTAAATGCCTAAACACTTAAATCACTAGACTAGAAAATCCCGATATGCCTTTATAGATAATCGTTTAAATGGGTATACCCTAAATAATAATTAATAAATCTCATTTTTATTTGTTTTCATTATAATTTAAAAAATTCATTTTGATTGTTTATTTTTTATTTATATATATTATATATTAATTATAAAATAAATTATGAGTTAAAAATATACTTTATAAAAATTATTTTTCATCAAAAATAGATAAGCTTATAAAAATAATAAAAATTTAAAAACAAATAATTATTATTAAGTAATATATTTAGCTTTGCTTTTGAATCATTTTAGGTTTTGATATTATATTTTAAGTAATATCAATCTTATTCATAATAGATTTTTAATTTATTTTTTGATAATTATTAGAATATCTATCAATAAAATTGTAAATATTGAATTTATATGATATATAATTATTATGATTATTATAAAGAAATATTTATTCACTATTTAAAAAAATTTAAAAATTATAATATTTTCAAAGGTTATTACCTTTGAAAATATCAAAAAATAATAAAAATACATTTTTTTTATTTTTTTACTTAAATAAAATCTATAAACCACTAAACGCATACACAGTTAAATCAGTAAACTCCTAAACTCCGTAATGCCTAAATACATAAACCATTATACCGCTATATACTACTTAATAATTAATAAATTGAATTTTTATTTCAATTTATTATAATTTTAAATATTCATTTTTATTATTTATGAGTTTATTTTTATAGAAATATTCATTACAAAATAAAGTATGACTGCGACAAATATAATTTAATTAATTTATTTTTTATTAAAAAAAATATATGCTTATAAAAGAATTTGAAATTTAAAAATTTTAAATTATATTCCAGTAATATATTTTACTTTAATTTTGAATCAATTTGGGTTTTGTAAATATTTTTTAATTAATATCTATCTTTTTATTAATAGTTTATTAATTTAATATTTGATCATTATTATATTATGTATCAATAAAATTGTTTATATTGAATTTATATGATATATAATTATTAATATTATTAAAACTAAATATTGTTTTCACATTTCAAAAAATTGTAAATATTATTATATTATCAAAGGTTATAACTTATGAAAATGATAACAAATTATAGAAATTTTTTTTGTTATTTTATTTTTTTATATAAAACCTATAAACCACTAAAAGCCTAAAAACATAAATTGCTAAACTCCTAACGACAAAACATCTAAATACTTAAACTATTAAACTGGTATACATTAATAATAATTCATAAATCTCATTTTAATTTTTATTAAGCATATTTTTAAATTTTTATTTTAATTATTTATCAGTTTATTTTTATAGAAATATTAATTAAAAAATAAATTATTAGTGAGACAGATCTAATTTAAATTAAAACAGTATCCCTAAATAATAAAAAATAATTCTCATTTTTTTTCATTATAATTTTAAATATTCATTTTAATAATTTATTTGTTTATTTATATATAAATATTAATTACAAAATAAATTATGAGTTAGACAAATATAATTTATATAAATTTTTTTTCTTTAAAAAATATAAATAAACTTATTAAAAAAAGAAGAAACTCAAAAATAAAAAATCATTATATAGTATTATATCTTTCTTTGCTTCTGAATCATTTTATGTTTTGTAATTATATTTTAATTAATATTTATCTTATTATTAATGGTTTATTAATTTATTTTATTATTATTATTAGAATATTTATCCATAAAATTGTTTATATTGAATTTATATAATATATAAATATAATGATTAGTATAACTAAATATTGTATTCACATTTGAAAAAATTTTATAAATTATTATATTTTCAAAGGTTATAACCTTTGAAAATATCAAAAAATAATAAAAATAAATTTTTTGTTATTTTATTTTTTAAATAAAACCTATAAACCACTCAATGCTAGGGGTGCTCATGGGAAGGGATGGAATGAGGATTACAAATCTCCAGTCCCTTCCCACAGTTTGGAGAATTTTTTTTCAAGATCCAGACCCATCACATAAGTTGAAAATATCAGGACGGGATGGGACGGAGATCGCAGATTTTGGGTAGGATAAAATGGTTCCGGGACGGAATGGAGTTCGGACATTTTATTCAATTAATTTTCTTTAAACCGGCCAAGTTAGTTCATGTGGAAACATTTTGTTGTCCCATTTATCATTCCTTAGTTATGTATCTTTCAAACACAAATTGGGTCAATTTTGTTTTGTCAAATAGACTGAATACCACAAACGAGTTCCATTACCTTGTCAAAATCTTTGATGTGCAGAAAAGGATAGAAATGTTAAATAGAACGGGACCGAGTTGTGTGCTTAATTTGGTTCTTTGTTTTTTCACAAGTTGGCTTTGTTCATTCGAGTGAAAGTTAAACATAATAGCAATACTACATTTTTTAAACAATTAATTAAAATATTAAGGAATAGCTAAAGATGAATACAAACATTGGTAGCAACAATTACTACTTAAGTAATTGCTGAAATTAGGCAGCTTAATATAACAAAAAAAAATACAACTAATAACAACCATGATAATAATCATTTCAAAGGTCCGTCCTAGAATAGCAACGAAAATCCAAACTCAATTAATTATCTATTCTACAACTCCTCCCTTTTCTTCCTCCACTATAGAAGGACAACCAAAGATGAAAACGTGTTAATCATGTAGACTTAAATTTCTAAGATGAAAGAGTAATAAAAAAACAAAATATTACCTTATAAAATTTAATACACCCATTCCAAATTTAGTTGGCCAACTATAGTTGGAAGAATATTTGGATCTTGTGATCCGTCTGAAAATTATAATTGAACCATATTTTTATTAAATTGAATGAAAAAAATAAGTAAAAGTGAAATTAAAATTTACAAGATTTGTATACTAACCTGATTCATTATCATCAAGGTCTTTAACTAATTCTTCAATTTCAATAGGTTTGTTTGAGCTTCTCAACCAATCTTGTAGACATATGGGAACTTCAACTGTAATAGGTGTTAAAGAACTCCTAAATTTATCTAAAGTTCTCCCCCCAATGCTAAATGTAGATTCATAGGCCACAGTAGATGCTTGGATAGCAAATACATCCCTTGCTACATTTGTCAAAGAAGGATACCTAACCTCATTTACCTTCCACCAGTTTAGATGATCAAAATCAATTCTATTTTTTTTAAGTTTGTCCTCCAAGTACCTATCCAACTCTTCCAAAGCTGCAACTTCTTGTTCTTTCACCAATTCAACAAAAAAAATCATCAACATAAGTATCACTACCATCAAAGAAATCATCATTTTTCTTCAACACATTAGAAGAGAAATCATCTTCTTTTGATTCATCTTCATTTAAATCTTTATAATCATCCATTATCTCATTTAAAGCATTTAAAACCTTTTTCACCAAATTTTTAGCCAATTCCACTCCATAATGCTATGTGTACTTGACATTGAGATATTTGAGCTTATATCTAGGATCCAACACTACTGATACAAAAAGCATAATATTTGTTGACTGAATTGAACCCCAATATTTGTTGAATTTATGCCTCATTTTTATACCCATTTCAGACACCATTGTATCTCTACTATTTTCAGAAAGCTCAATTTTTTTCAAAATTAGAATAATCTGAGGAAAATAAACACTAGATGTAGAATATTATGAGCCAGAAATTTACAAGTTACCACATAAAAAGTTTTCAAGAAACGAGCCAAAATTTTGGCATTTGTTCAGTCTCTCTCAGTTGGAACGTTTGAACTAAAGACCTTCAAAACCCTTTTGTCTTTGTCCTACAACTTATCAAATTCTTTTTGATATTTTATTTTAGTTTGTAGCATCAAATAAGTTGAATTCCATCTTGTAGGACGATCTAATTGCAATTAAGATTCATATGTCAAGTTTGCTTCTTCAACACATAACTTAAAATATCTAATCTTTTAGGACTGCTCCTCGCATATTTCACCACATCTCTAATTTTTTGAATAGCACCCTCAACTACTGCAATGCTATCTCTGACAATTACGTTTAGGATATGAGCACGACATCTCATATGAAAATGCTCGCCTCTCAAAGGTACAACACTTTTCTTCACAAGCCTTTTTTTCAATTATTTAACTGCAACATCATTATTTGATGCATTGTCAACATTAATGAACATCATCTTTCTCAAACCCGATTCATTCATGCAAAACTCAATAGCATTTCTGATATTAACTCTAGAATAACTTTTAATTACATAAAAGTTCAAAAGCCATTTATGCATATTCCATTGAGAATCAATGAATGAACAGTCAAACATATATAAGACAAATTTTGAATGCTAGTCCAAGTGTCGGTAGTCAATGAAACTCTACAACAATGAGATGATATGCTATCAAATAATTTATTCTTTTCCTTCACAAACAAAGAAAAACAATCCCTCAATATAGTGTGCCTAGATGGAATTTTAAATTGAGGCACACTAACTGCACAAAACTACTTAAACTCATCCCTCTCAACAAAACAAAAAGACAATTCATCTTTTATGATCATTTTCACCAAAGCCTCCCTAACTAGTTATTGATCAAATTGCCAACAAGTTAATTTGTTATCCTTTAAACTAGTACCTTTAGTGAAACTCAGCAAAGATTGTGACTTTTCTTTACCTTTGTGAGCTTCTATTAATTCTTTTTTGTGGAAATTTCCTACAAGTCTCTCTTAAGTATTTCTATAAACCCGAAGTACCTTGATCACTTTTTGCCAAATTTTCTTTACTACACCATATACAAGCTGCCCTACCAGTTTCATTTCCCTCTAAATCAACTAATATCTCATAAGTTTCCCAAATAGGAGACTTATACTTTTTATGAGCTTGACATTCAGATGTACCTTGACTTTCTTTTAGAATTGGAATCGAAGAACCTACCATAACAATAAAAGGATTCGTGAAGGGATGATGATTGGATTTACCAATACTTTGATCATTTGAGATGTGATTATCTTCAATTTGTTGTATTTTTCATTTACCGCTGGATTGTGCCATCTGCATTGCCATTAATTAATATGATAGGTTAAGCATAACTACATATAAATATTTCAAACATGCAAGTTCTACAAAACTGCCCGTGACACATTCGGCCCACTCATTCTGCCCAACCACAACACCGCAACCAATACTCAACAAAACAGACTGAGACACATAATAATAATATTCAACGAGCTGGTGGGATCTGAGACACGGTGGAGGCAACCAGAAGTGCGATGGACAAGGGATGGACCTAACTGAACATGGCTAGAACAGCGTGAGGTGGCCTAGAAATCTTCGGAATAGCAATAGGTGCATCGGAATTGGATTGGCAGTAGCGGAATTTGTGGCATCTTCATATATATATATATATATATATTCCTGGTTCTAGTATAGGTTTTTTATGATGGGATGGTTCTCGGTATGGATATTGCTTAAGATCTGGAACCGTCCTAGAAGAAAAAATATGTGATAGAATGGGACGGGAAAAGTCAAAGTCACCGGATTTTCTCAGTCCCGATTCTTTCGGGACAAGACTTCGGGTCGGGTCATGAATCTCCGAGTCCCGTGAGCAGCCCTACTAAATGCATATAAAGCTAAAGAAGTAAACTCCTAAACCCCGTAATGCCGAAATACATAAAGTAGTAAATCGCTAAATACTACTTAATAATTAATAAATCTAATTTTTTTTACTATTTATTATATTTTTATATATTCATTTTAATTATTAATTAGTGTACTTATTTAGAAATATTTATTACAAGATAAATTATGAGTGAGACAAATATAATTTAAATAATATATTATTTATTTAATAAAAAGTTATTCTTATAAAAGAAGTATAAATTTAAATATTAAAAATTATTATCAAGTAATATAAGTTACTTTAATTTTGAATCAATTTGGATTTTGTAAATATTTTTTAATTAATATCTATCTTAATATTAATAGTTTATAAATTTAATTTTTGATCATTATTATAATATCTATCAATAAAATTATTTATATTGAATTTATATGATATATACTTATTAATATTATTATAAAAAAATATTGTATTAAAGTTTCAAAAAATATTAAATATTATAATATTTTCAAATGTTGTAAACTAAGAAAATGATAAAAAATTATAGAAATTTTTTTTGTTATTTTATTTTTTTAAATAAAACCTATAAACCATTAAAAGCATAAAAACATAAATTGCTAAACTCCTAATGACAAAACCTATAAATACTTAAATCATTAAACTTTTATACATTAATAATAAATAATAAATCTCATTTTAATTTTTATTCAGTATAATTTTAAATTTTTATTTTAATTATTTATCAATTTATTTTATAGAAATATTAATTACAAAATAAATTATTAGTGAGTAAAATCTAATTTAAATTAAATAGGTATCCCTATATAATAAATAATAAATCTCATTTTTTTTCATTATAATTTTAAATATTCATTTTAATTATTTATTTGTTTATTTATATATAAATATTAATTAAAAAATAAATTGAGTTAGACAAATATAATTTATATAAATTATATTTATTCAAAAAATTATTGATAAACTTTTTAAAAGAAAAAAAAATTCAAAACAAACAATATATAGTAATATAATTTGCTTTTATTCTGAATCATTTTAGGTTTTGTAATTGTATTTTAATTGATATCTATCTTATTAATAATAGATTATTAATTTATTTTTTGATCATTATTAGAATATATATCAATAAAATTTTTTATATTAAATGTATATGATATATCAAAAAAATGATTATTATAACTAAATATTATATTCACATTAAAAAAAAATTTAAAAATTATTATATTTTCAAAGGTTATAACCTTTGAAAATATCAAAAAATAATAAAAATAAATTTTTTATTATTTTATTTTTTTAATAAAACCTATAAACCACTAAATGCATAAATAATTAAATCAGTAAACACCTAAACCTCATAATGCCTAAATACATAAACCATTAAACCGCTATATACTACTAAATAATTAATAAATGTAATTTTTATTTCTATTTATTATAATTTTAAATATTCATTTTAATTATTTATTAGTTTATTTTTATAGAAATATTTATTACAAATTAAATTATGAGTGCGACATTTATATTTTAATTAATTTATTTTTAATAGAAAAAATATATGCTTATAAAAGAAGTAAAAATTTAAAAATTAAAAATTATTATCCAGTAATATATTTTACTTTAATTTTGATTAATTTGGGTTTTGTAAATATTTTTTAATTAATATCTATCTTTTTATTAATAGTTTATTAATTTAAATTTTGATCATTAGTATATTATCTATCGATAAAATTGTTATATTTAATTTATATGATATATAATAATTAAAATTATTATTACTATATATTGTATTCACATTTCAAAAAATTTTAAATATTATTATATTTTCAAAGGTTATTACCTATGAAAATGTGAAAAAATTACAATTTTTTTATTATTTTATTGTTTAAATAAAACCTATAAACCACTAAATTCCTAAAAACATAAATCACTTAACTCCTTAACGACAAAACATATAAATGCATAAACAATTAAACAGGTGTACATTAATAACAAATTATAAATCTCAATTTAATTTTTAATAAGTATAATTTTAAATTTTTATTTTAATGATTTAAAAGTTTATTTTTATATAAATATTAATTACAAAATAAATTATTAGTGAGACAAATCTAATTTAAATAATTTATTTTTCATCAAAAAAAAATATATTCTTATAAAAAGAGGCAAACTTTTAAAAACAAAAATTTATTATTTAGTAATATATTTTATTTTTATATTGAATCATTTTAGATTCTACAATTATATTTTAATTTATATCATTCTTTTTAATAATAGTTTATTAATTTTTTATTGATCATTATTATAATATCTATTAATAAAATTATTAATATTGAGTTTTCATTATATATAATTATTAAAATTATTATTAGTGAATATTATATTCACATTTAAAAAAATTAAAAATTATTATATTTTCAAAGGTTATAACCTTCAAAAAATAAAAAAAAATAAAAAAATTAAATTTTTTATTTTTTCATTTCTTAAATAAAAACTATAAATCACTTATGGCCTAAACACTTTAATCTCTAAACACCAAAATTCCTAAATACTTAAACCATTAAACTAGTATATCCAAAATAATAAATAATAAATCTTAATTTTATTTGTATTCATTATAATTTTAAATATTTATTTTAATTATTTATTAGTTTATTTTTATAGAATTATAAATTAAAAATAAATTATGAGGAAGACAAATATAATTTAAATAATTTACTGTTAATAACAAAAAATATAAACTTATCAAAAAAAGCAAACATCAAAGAAAGTTTTATTTTGTAATATATTTTACTTTGATTTTGAATAAATTTATGTTTTGCAAATATATTTAAAATAATATCTATGTCATTAATAATAGTTTATTAATTTATTTTTTGATCTTTAATATAATATATTTCAATATAATTGTTTATATTGAATTTACATGATATTTAATTATTAAGATTATCATAACTAAATATAGTATTCAGATATAAAAAAAATTTAAAAATTGTTATATTTTCAAAGTTTATAACCTTCAAAATTGAGATAAAGTAACAAACATAAATTTTTTGTTATATCATTGTTTAAACAAAACTTATAAACCATTAAATGTATAAACACATAAATCTCTAAACTCCTAAACCCCAAAGCCCATAAATACTTAAACCTTTAAACTCGTAAACCTTTGATATAATTTAAATAATATATTGAAATATTAATTACAAAATAAAATATGAGTGATATAAATATAATTTAAATAATTTATTTTTCATCAAAATAATATATAAGCTTATAAAAAGAATCAAAAACTAAAAAACAAAAATAATTATTTAGCAATAAATTTTACTTTGATTTTGAAAAATTTTAGGTTTTGTAATTATATTTTAATTTATATCATATTAATAATAGCATATTAATTTATTTTTTGATAATTGATATCATATTTATCAATAAAATTGTTTATATTTAGTTTATATAATATATAATTATAATGATTCTTATTACTAACTATTGTATTCATATTTTTAAAAAAATTGAAAATTATCATATTTTCAAAGGTTATATAAACTTTGAAAATGTGAGAAAATATCTAAATAATTTTTTTGTTATTTCATTGTTTAAATAAATCCTATAAACTACTAATGCCTAAACACTTAAGTCAATAACTCCGAAATCTCGAAAAACCTAAATAGATATTCATTTTAAATTGCTATATCCTAAATAATAAATAATAAATCTCAATATTATTTATTTCATAATTAATATTTCTATAAAAATATCCTAAAATATAATTAAAATGAATATATAAAATTATAATGAATTCAAATAAAAATGAGATTTATTATTTATTATTTAGGTTATATAGGTTTAATGGTTTAAGTATTTAGTGGTTAATAAGTTTTATTTAAATAATAAAAAATTATTTTTGTGAATTTTTATCATTTTTGAAGGTTATAACCTTTGAAAATATAATAATTTTTAAATTTTTTTCAAATGTAAATATAATATTAAGTTATAATAACTTAATAATTATAAGACATTTTAATTGAATATAAGTAATTTTATTGTTCGATATTATAAAAATGATCAAATAAAAAATTATAAACTATTATTAATAAGATTGATCGTAATTAAAATATAATTGCAAAACCTATATATAATGATTCAAAATCAAAGTAAAATATATTACTAAATAATAATTTTTTGTTTTTAAATTTTTACTTCTTTATATAAGATTTTTTTTTATTAAAAATAAATTATTAAAATTATATTTGTGTCACTCATTATTTATTTTGTGATTAATATTTCTTTAAAAAATAAACTAATAAATAATTAAAATGAATATATAAAATTATAATGAATACAAATTAAAATGAGATTTATGATTTATTATATGTCGTATACCGGTTTAATGGTTTGATTATTTAGGAGTTTTGTCGTTTATGAGTTTAGCAATTTATGTTTTTCGGCATTTAGTGGTTTATAGGATTTATTTATATGATAAAAATTTAAAATTCTTTTTTAGATTTTTTTAGATTTTCAAAGGTTATAACCTTTGAAAATAAAATAATTTTTAAAATTTTTTGAAATGTGAATCCAAAGTATAATTATATTAATCATACTAATAATATATCATATAAAATCAATATAAATAATTTTAATAATAGATAATATAATAATGATCAAAAATTAAATTAATAAACTAATATTAATAATATAAATATTAATTAAAATATATTTAAATTACACAAAATGATTCAAAATCAAATCAAAATATATTACTAAATAATAATATTTAATTTTTAAAATTTTCCTTTTTTTATAAGCTAATTTTTTTTTATAAAAATATATTATTTAAATAATATTTGTCTCACTCGAAATTTATTTTGTAATTAATTTTTCTAAAAAATTAAACTATAAATAATTAAAATGAATATTTAAAATTATAATAAATAGAAATAAAAATGAGATTTATAATTTATTAAGTAGTATAAAGCTGTTAAAAGGTTTATGAATTTAGGGGTTTCAGGATTTATGAGCTTTCTGATTTAAGTAAGTAAGCATTTAATGATCTATAGGTTTTATTTAAAAAATAAAATAACAAAAAATTTATTTTTTTATTTTTTATCATTTTTTAAGGTTATAACCTTTGAAAATATAATAATCTTTAATTTTTTTTTCAAAAGTGAATAGAATATTTAGTTATAATAATCATTATATTTATATATCATATAAATTCAATATAACCAATTTTATTGATAAATATTCTAATAATGATCAAAAAATAAATAAATAATTTATTATTAATAATATAGATATCAATTAAAATATAATTACAAATCCTAAAATAATTCATAAGCAAAGCAAAATATATTACAATATAATAATTTTTTGTTTTGAATTTTTTATTATTTTAAAAAGTTTATCTATATTTTTTGATTAAAAATAATTTATATAAATTATATTTGTCTAACTCATAATTTATTTTGTAATTAATATTTATATAAAAATAAACAAATAATTAATTAAAATGAATATTTAAAATTATAAAGAAAATAAAATGAGATTTATTAATTATTATTTAGGGTATACCGGTTTAATTTTAATTATATATGTCTCACTAATAATTTATTTTGTAATTAATATTTTTATAAAAATAAACTGATAAATAATTAAAATAAAAATTTAAAATTATACTGAATAAAAATTAAAAAGAGATTTATGATTTATTACTAATGTATACCAGTTTAATGGTTTTGATATTTTAAATTTTCTAAAATGTGAATACAATATTTAGTTATAATATTATTAATAATCATACATCATAAAAATTCAATAAAAACAATTTTATTGATATTTATTATAATAATGATCAGATATTAAATTAATAAACTAATAATAATAAGATAGATTTTCATTAAAAAATATTTACAAAACCCAAATTGATTGAAAATTAAAGTAAAATATATTACTAAATAATAATTTTTAATATTTAAATTTTACTTCTTTTATGAGCGTATATATATTTTTTGTTAAAAAATAAATTATTTAAATTATATTCTTCTTTCTCATAATTTATTTTGTAATAAATATTTCTATAAAAATGAAATAATACATAATTAAATGAATATTTAAAATTATAATAAATAGAAATAAAAATCACATTTATTAATTATTATGTTTTATATAGTGGTTTAATGGTTTATGTATTTAGGTATTACGAGGTTTTGGAGTATACTGATTTAATTTTGTATGCATTTAGTAGTTTATAGGTTTTATTTATAATAATTTTTAAATTTTTTTCAAAAGCGAATTCAATATTTAGTTATAATAATCATTATATTTATATATCATATAAATTCAATATAAACAATTGTAGTGATTAATATTCAAATAATGATCAAAAAATAAATTAATATTCTATTATTAATAAGAGAGATACCAATTAAATTATAATTACAAAACATAAAATGATTTATAAGCAAACCAAAATATGTTAATATATAATAATTTTTTGTTTTGTAATTTTTTATTATTTTAAAAAGTTTATCTATATTGTTTGATTAAAAAAAATTTACATAAATTATATTTATCTAACTCATAATTTATTTTTTAATTTAATATTTATATAAAAATAAACAAATAAATAATTAAAATAAAATTTAAAATTATAATAAAAAAAGTGATTTATTGTTTATTATTTAGGGTAAACCGTTTAATTTAAATTATATGTGTCTCACCAATAATTTATTTTGTAATTAATATTTCTATAAAAATAATCTGATAAATAATTAAAATAAAAATTTAAAATTATACTGAATAAAAATTAAAATGAGATTTATGATTTGTTATTAATGTATACCAATTTAATAGTTTAAGTATTTAGAGGTTTAGTCGTATAGGTGTTTAGCGATTCATGTTTTTAGGCATTTAGTGGTTAGTAAGTTTTATTTAAACAATAAAATAACAAAAAAAATTTTGTTGTTTTTTGTCATTTTCAAAGCTTATAACCTTTGAAAATATAATAATATTTAAAATTTTTTGAAATGTGAATACAATATTTAGTTATAATAATTTTTATAATTATATATCATATAAATTAAATATAAACAATTTTATTGATAGATATTATAATAATCATCAAAAATTAAATTAATAAACTATTAATAATAAGATAGATATTAATTAAAAAATATTTACAAAACCCAAATTGATTCAAAATTAAATTAAAAAATATTATTGTATAATAATTTTTAATTTTAAAATTTTTACTTGTTTTATAAGCGTTAATATTTTTTTATTAAAAATAAATTATTTAAATTATATTTGTCGCACTCATAATTTATTTTGTAATAATTATTTATATAAAAATAAACTAATAAATAATTAAAATGAATATTAAAAATTATAATAAATTGAAATAAAAATCAGATTTCTTAATTATTAAGTAGTATATAGCAGTTTAATGGTCTATGTATTTAGGCATTACGAGCTTTATGAGTTTACTGATTTAACTGTGTATGCATTTAGTGGTTTATATGTTTTATTTAAAAAACAAAATAACATAAAATTTATTTTTATTATTTTTTCATATTTCCAAAGGTTATAACCTTTGGAAATATGATAATTTTTAAATTTCTTCAAAATTGAATTCAATATTTAGTTATAATAATCATTATATTTATATATCATATAAATTCAATATAACCAATTTTATTGATAAATATTCTAATAATGATCAAAAAATAAATAAATAATTTATTATTAATAAGATAGATATCAATTAAAATATAATTACAAATCCTAAAATAATTCATAAGCAAAGCAAAATATATTACAATATAATAATTTTTGTTTTGAATTTTTTATTATTTTAAAAAGTTTATCTATATTTTTTGATTAAAAATAATTTATATAAATTATATTTGTCTAACTCATAATTTATTTTGTAATTAATATTTATATAAAAATAAACAAATAATTAATTAAAATGAATATTTAAAATTATAAAGAAAATAAAATGAGATTTATTAATTATTATTTAGGGTATACCGGTTTAATTTTAATTATATCTGTCTCACTAATAATTTATTTTGTAATTAATATTTCAATAAAAATAAACTGATAAATAATTAAAATAAAAATTTAAAATTATACTGAATAAAAATTTAAATGACATTTATGAATTATTATTAATGTATACCAGTTTAATATTTTAAGTATTTAGAAGTTTTGTCATTTAGGACTTTAGTCATTTATGATTTTAGGAATTTAGTGGTTTATTGGTTTTTTTTAAAAAATGAAATTACAAAAGAATTATTTTTGATATTTTTTCACATTTTCAAAGGTTAAAACCTTTGACAATATAATATTTATAAAATTTTTTAAAAATGTCAATAAAATATTTAGTAATAATAATCATTATAATTATATATAATATAAACTAAATATAAACAATTTTATTGATAGATATGATATTGATTATCAAAAAATAAATTAATATGTTATTATTATTATGATGGATATAAATTAAAATAAAATTGCAAAACCTAAAATTATTCAAAATCCAAGTAAAATTTATTACTAAATTATAATTTTTGTTTTTTAGTTTTTGCTTCTTTTTATATGCTTATATATTTTTTTGATGAAAAATGAATTATTTAAATTATATTTGTATCACTCATAATTTATTTTGTAATTAATATTTTAATAAATTATTTCAATTATATTTAAGGTTTACGAGTTTAAAGGTTTAAGTATTTAGGGGCTTTTGTGTTTAGGTGTTTAGTTGTTTACGTGTTTAGGAATTTATTGGTTTATAAGTTTTATTAAAACAATGATATAGCAAAAAAGTTATTTTTATTATTTTTTCTAATTTTTGAAGATTATATCCTTGGAAAATATAATAATTTTTAAATTTTTTCAAATGTAAATATAATATTTATTTATAATAATCATCATAATTTTAATTCATTTAAATTCAATATAAATAATTTTATTGCTAGATATTATAATTATGATCAAAAAATAAATTAATAAACTATTATTAATAAAATAGTTATTATTTAAAAAGTATTTGCAAAATCTAAATTTATTCAAATCAAAGTAAAATATATTATTAAATAATAATTTTTTTAATGTTTTGCTTTTTTTATAAGTTTATATTCTTGTTATTAAAAATAAATTATTTAAATTATATTTGTCTCCCTCATAATTTATTTTGTAATTTATAATTCTAAAATAACAAACTACTAAATAATTATAAAGAATATTTAAAATTATAATGAATACAAATAAAATTGAGATTTATTATTTATTATTCAGGATATACTAGTTTAATGGTTTATGCATTTAGGTGTTTTTTGGTTTAGGAATTTAGTAATTTAATAATTTAGACCTTTAGTGATTTAATTGTTTACAGCTTTAGTGATTTATAGTTTTTATTTTAAGAATGAGAAAACAAAAAATTAATTTTTTGATTTTTTTAAATTTTGAAGGTTGTATCCTTTGAAAATATAATAATTTTAATTATTTTTTTAATGTGAATATAATATTTAGTTATAATAATCTTAATAATTATATATAATCTAAACTCAATATAAATAATTTTATTGATAGATATTATAATAATGATCAATAAATAAATTAATAAACTTGTATTTATAAGAATGATATAAATTAAAATATAATTGTAAAATCTAAAATGATTCAATATCAAAATAAGATATATTATTAAATAATAATTTTTTATTTTTAAATTGTGCCTCTTTTTATAAGCATTTTTTTGATGAAAAATAAATTATTTAAATTATATATGTCGCACAAATAATTTAATTTGTAATTAATATTTCTATAAAAATAAACTGATAAATAATTAAAATGAATATTTAAAATTATAATGAATACTAATAAAACTGAGATTTATGATTTATTATTTAGACTAAACTAATTTAATGTTTTAAGTATTTATGGGCTTCGGGGTTTAGGAGTTTAGTCATTTTAGTATTTAGTCATTTAGTGGTTTATAGGTTTTATATAAAAAATAAAAAAACAAAAAATTTATTTTTGTTATTTTTTCTCATTTTTGAAGGTTATAACCTTTAAAAAATATAATAATTTTTAAATTTTTTTTTGAAAAGTGAATACAATATGAAGTTATAATAATCATAATAATTATATATAATATAAATTCAAATATACTATTTTATTGATATTTATTATAATAATGATCATGAAAAAGTAATAACCAATTATCAATAAGAAAAATATTGTTTAAAATATATTTGCAAAACCTAAAATCACTCAAAATCGAAGTGAAGTATTTTACTAAATATTAATTTTAAATTTTAAAATTTTTGTATCCATTTATAAGCCTATCTATTTTTTGATGAAAAATAAATTATTTAAATTATATTCTTCTCACTATTAATTTATTTTTTAATTTATATTTCTATAATAGTAAACTAATAAATAATTAAAATGTATATTTAAAATTATAATGAATACTAATAAAAATGAGATTTCTGATTTATTATTTAGGGTATAACTATTTAATTGTTTAAGTTTTTTGTGTTTTGGGGTTAAGAAGTTTATTGATTTATATGTTTACACATTTTCATGTTTATAAGTTTTATTTAATGAATGAAATAACTAAAAAGAGATATATGATTTATTATTTAGGGTATACCTATTCAATGGTTTAAATTTTTTTGTGGTTTTGGGGTTATGGAGTTTATTGATTTATATGTTTACACATTTTCGTGTTTATTGGTTTTATTTAATCAATGAAATAACAAAAAATTCATTTTTATGAATTTTCGTGATTTTCAAAGGTTAAAACCTTTGAAAATATAATAATTTTTTAATAGTTCTAAAATATGAATACAATACTTAGTTATAATAATCTTAATAATTATATTTGTTGTAGATTCTATATAAAAAATGTATTAATATATATTATAATAATATCAAAAAATAAATTAATAAACTATTATTAATAAGATAGATATTAATTAAATTATATTTGCAGAACCAAAAATAATTCAAAAACAAAGTAAAATATATTACTAAATAAAATTTAAATTTTTGAAATTTTGTTTATTTTTATAAGCTTATTTTTATTTCATAAAATATAATTTATTTAAATTATATATGTCTCACTCATTATTTATTATGTAATTATTATCTCTATAAAAATAAACTAAAAAATAATTAAAATTAATATTTAAAATTATAATAAATACAAATAAAAATGAGATTTATTATTTATTATTTAGGTTATATAGGTTTAATGGTTTAAGTATTTTGGGGGTTTTTGGGTTTAGGAGTCTAGAGATTTAAATGTTTTGTCATTTAGTGGTTTATAAGTTTTATTTAAATAATAAAATAATAAAAATTATTTTTGTGATTTTTTATCATTTTTGAAGGTTATAACCTTTGAAAATATAATAATTTTTATATTTTTTTCATATGTAAATATAATATTTAGTTATAATAACTTAATAATTATAAGACATTTTAATTGAATATAAGTAATTTTATTGTTCGATATTATAAAAATGATAAAATAATAAATTAATATATTAATAAACTATTATTAATAAGATTGATCGCAATTAAAATATAATTGCAAAAGCTATATATAATGATAAAAAATCAAAGTAAAATATAATACTAAATAATAATTTTTTGTTTTTAAATGTTACTTCTTTATATAAGCTTATTTTTTTTTTTGATTAAAAATAAATTATTAAAATTATATTTGTCTCACTTATTATTTATTTTGTTATTGATATTTCTATAAAAAATAAACTAATAAATAATTAAAATGAATATTAAAAATAATAATTAATACAAATTAAAATGAGATTTTTGATTTATTATATATGGTATACCGATTTAATGGTTTGATTATTTAGTGGTTTATAGGTTTTATTTATATAATAAAAATTTAAAATTTTTTTTTTGATTTTTTTTTGATTTTCAAAGGTTATAACCTTTGAAAATAAAATAATTTTTATAATTTTTTGAAATGTGAATACCACGTATAATTATATTAATCTTACTAATTATATATCATATAAATTCAATATAAATCATTTTAATGATAGATATTATAATAATTATCAAAAATTAAATTAATAAACTATTATTAATAATATTAATATTAATTAAAATATATTTACATAACACAAAATGATTCAAAATCAAATCAAAATATATTACTAAATAATAAGATTTAATTTTTATAATTTTACTTCTTTTTATAATCTTATATTTTTTTTAAATTAAATTATTTAAATAATATTTGTCTCACTCGAAATTTATTTTGTAATTAATTTTCCTAAAAAATTAAACTATAAATAATTAAAATTAATATTTAAAATTATATTAAATAGATTTAAAAATGAGATTATTTATTTATTAAGTAGTATATAGCTGTTAAAAGGTTTATGTATTTAGGGGTTTCAGGATCTATGAGCTTACTGATTTAAGTAAGTAAGCATTTAATGATCTATAGGTTTTATTGAAAAAATGAAATAACAAAAAAATTATTTTTTTTTATTTTTTCACATTTTCAAAGGTTATAACCATTGAAAATATAATAATTTTGAAATTTTTTCAAAAGTGAATACAATATTTAGTTATAATAATCATGTATATTTATATATCATATAAATTCAATATATACATTTTTATTGATAAATATTATAATAATGATGAAAAAATAACTTAATAATCTAGTATTAATAAGATAGATATCAATTAAATTATATTTACAAAATCTAAAATGATTCAGAAGTAAAGCAAAATATATTACTATATAAAACTTTTTTGTTTTGAAATTTTTTTTTTCATTTAAAAAGTTTATCTATATTATTTTGCTTAAAAATAATTAATATAAATTATTTTTCTGTAACTCATAATTTATTTTATAATTAATATTTATATTAAAATAAACAAATAAATAATTAAATTTGAATATATAAAATTAACATGAAAAAAAATGAGATTTATTCTTTATTATTTAGGATATACCGGTTTAATTTAAATTAGATCTAACTTACTAATAATTTATTTTTCAATTAATATTTCTATAAAAATAAACAGATAAATAATTAAAATAAAAATTAAAATTATACTGAAAAATTAAAATAATTTATTTTGTTCCTCTCTCAACTCTAGAATGATTGCTAAAGCTCTAACCAAAATAATAAGAGCTTTTAGTTTATCTCTATTATTTCTCATCATATTTGATGTTGAATCACTGGGCTATCAAAGGTATTTTGACTCATGTACGCTAACAGGCTAAACCAAAGTTGTACCACAATGTGTTGAAATAGCTAGTTGTTGAGGATGATATTTATATTGAATATTGTAATTTCTTCTAAAATATCTCTCATGCACACACTCAAAGCAATTTTTTTAAAACATAGTTCACCTCTAAAAAAATAACCACCTTGTAGCCTATTAGAACAAACTAGCCCCAGGGTGTTTGAGCAGGGCAAGAAGTATGGGCTCTCTTTCAATCAAGAATCAAAAAATTTATTTTATTGGCATGTCTAAGCCTTTTTTTATATCCTCGTGGATATGAAAAGTATCATTTGTTTATTTTTATATTAAATGAGTTATGTATACAAGCTCACAATACACAAGAAGGTGTAAATGAATCAAATTCAAATCTATAAAAGGTTTTAATCATTGCTCAAAATATTAGTCTTGCATATTGACACTTGAGGTCACAAATCAAAGGAAAAAGCCATATTGATATTTCCAATCAAAATAATTTTAGCTATAGAATGTTATAAAGAGTAGTACTCGAGCTTTAACTATTTCTAGGGTCATGACTTTTCCTCTTGAGGAATGTCCAAAGTTATAATCATTCCTAGTGCAATGACTTTGCAATATAAAGATAAATTGCACAAGCTATGGTCATATCCAATATTGTGACCCAGTATTATAGTGATTAAATATGTATTCATGATCATTCTTAGTGCCATAACAATATGTTCAATAGAGAGACACAAGTTATGGATATTCTCATCGATATGATTTTGTGTTCTAGATACAAAATATACAATCATGACCATTGCTAATGCTACAATATTCTAAAGCAAGGAAGAGACTGAATCCAAAACTCACCCCTTGAGTCGGGACTTTGTGTTACATATAAAAAAAGATAAATCTGTGACATTCCTAAAAGTTATGAATTTCAATTTAAATTTTACACTTAGTCATTTGATTATAAAAGTGCAAAACATGAGATTTAGGATTTAGGATTTATGGGCTAGGGTTATAGTTTATCGTTTAAGGTTTAAATTTTAAAGTTTAGGGTTTATGGTTTTTTTTTTGTTTTTTTTGGAAAATACACACTTTATTTATCATTTAGGCACACAACTAACAAGAGACAAAAAAGGTGGCTAATTCAGGACAGCCCACCAAATCCTATGCACCTTAATGATTCTATGCAAAAAATACATAAAAAAACATAATGCCTAATAATTCCAAACGTACGAATACAACTAAAATCACCTGGCATTCATGGACTTCAGAGTTGGCATTGAGTCATTATGCACACTACGTCCTTTCCATTCGGATTCGTCCAAGCCTTTTGGAGGAGACCTGAATGATGCACCATATTAAAACTATGCAAATATAAGATTGTGCATGTGTGTGACATGCAGCATCAAGCGTTTGCCTATGTCATTGCTATGCAATAGAATACATTTAAAACTGAATACCCATAAATCCACAAGTCCATATCTACGCCATTTGTCAATTCATTCTCACCTCTGAATTCAACATTCTTTTGCTCCAATGATCCTCAAAAGAGTATCTCTTGGGTTAGAATGCTTCCTCCTTGATCTCAAAGAAGTGGCTATATGTTGCACCAACAAAATATCAAAAAATATGCATGCATCGGTGTGCATGTGTGATGAGGTCCATCTCATAGTCTAATTATCTACGCGTACAACCAAGCTAGAATACAAGTATAATTACAAAATGCTATAAAGATGGGTCTTCTGCTCCCGGGAGTGTAACATCGCCTAATGTCTATTTACAAAATGCATTAGTGGGCCCCACTTAGAGATACTCATGGGTCCAGTTGCCCTCATTTCATGCTACATAGAGAACAGACAAGATTGTGTGTGTGAGTATGTCATGATCCATCTCTATAAGTACATGGTGCATACAAAGTCCAAAATACAAATAAGACTACAAACATAAAGTACAAGTTTGAATCTTTCACTCCCGTGTGACTGGTCTGGACTCCATTGCTTACTGGCCATGCTTGGTGATGCTTCGTATTTTTTCGGCTCTCTAATTAATCATGGATTACCGGCTACTCCTATTGGGTGATGGTTGGGTGGCACTCTATGCTGCCTTATAGGGCTAGTGGGACCGACTCCTAGCTTCTACTGGGTTTACTCCCGACCACTTTGCTCGGTCTCGTCAGTTGTCTGAATGTTATATTCCCGGCTTGCTAGTGGGGCCCTCTACAAGCTGGTTGCCCATACTTCTGGATGCTTCCAAGACTTGCTGGCCCCTCTAAATGCTACACCAAAATGGACAAGAATATGTGCATGTGTGTACTATAGTCCGTCGTTATGTGTGTGTGGTGCAGCAGTTTCAGGATTTAGGAGTTTAGTAATTTAAGTATTTATGTATTTTGTGGTTTATAGGTTTTATTTAAATAATTAAATAACAAAAAAATTAATTTTATGATTTTTTTCTAATTTTCAAGGTTATAACCATTGAACATATTATAATTTTTATTATTTTTTCAAATGTTAATACAATATTTAATTATAATAATCATAAATATTAAATATCATGTTAATTCAATATAAATAATTTTATTGATCGATATTAGAATAATGATCCTAAAATAGATTAATAAATTATTAATAATAAGATAGATATTAATTTAAATATATATGCAAAACCTAAAACGATTCAAAATCAAAGTAAAATATATTACTAAATAATATTTTTTTTAATTTTTTATTCTTTTTATCAGCTTATAAATTTTTTTGATGAAGATAAATTATTTAAATTATATTTAACTCATTCATAATTTTATTTTGCAATTAATATTTATATAAAAATAAACTAATAAATAATTAAAATGAATATTAAAATTATAATGAATACAAATAAAAATGAAATTTATGATTATTTATTTAGGGTATAAGAATTTAATAGTTTAAGTATTTAAAAGTTTAGGAGTTTAGTGATTTAAGTGTTTAGGCATTTAGTAGTTTATATGTTTTATTTAAATAATGAAATAACCAAAAAATTATTTTTCAAATTTTGTATCAATTTAGATGGTTATAACATTTATAAATATAATAATTTTTAAATTTTTTTTCAAATGTGAATACAATATTTAGTTATAATAAACTTAATAATTATATATCATGTATTTTAAAAATAAACAATTTTATTGAACGATATATAATAAACTAAATATAACTATAAATATAATAATGATTAAAAAATAAATTAATAAACTTATTGATAGATATTTATATTTTATTTATAAATACTTAAACCTTTAAAGATGGTTTAAATGTTTAAGTATTTAAGGGTTTTGCAGTTTTGAGGTTTAGGAGTTTAATGATTTAAGCGTTTAGGCATTTAGTTGTTTATAGGTTTTATTTAAACAATAAAATAACAAAAAATTTATTTTTGTGATCTTATCTCATTTTCAAAGATGATAACCATTAAAAATATAATAATTTTTAAATATTTTCAATTGTAAATATAATATTTAGTTATAATAATCTTTATAATTATATATCATGTAAATTGAATATAAACAATTTTATTGATAAATATTCTAATAATGATCAAAGAATAAAATAATAATCTATTATTAATAAGATAGATATCAATTAAAATAGAATTACAAAACCTCAAATGATTTAGAAGCAAAGCAATATATATTACTATATAATAATTTTTTGTTTTGAAATTTTTTTTAAAAAAAAGTTTATCTATAATTTTTTGATGAAAAATAATTTATATAAATTATTTGTCTCGCTCAATTTATTTTTTAATTAAAATTTATATATAAATAAACAAATAATTAATTAAAATTAATATTTAAAATTATAATGAAAAAAATGAGATTTATTATTTTTTATTTAGGGGTACTATTTTAATTTAAATTATATTTGTCTCACTAATAATTTATTTTGTAATTAATATTTTTATAAAAATAAACTAGTAAATAATTAAAATAATAATTTAAAATTATACTGAATAAAAATTAAAATGAGATTTATAAATTATTATTAATGTTTACCAGTTTAATGGTTTAAGTATTTAGAGGTTTTGTCGTTTAGGAGTTTAGAGATTTATGTTATTAGGCATTTAGTGTTTTATAGGTTTTATTTAAACAATGAAATAACAAAAAAAATTATTTTTGATATTTTTTCACATTTTCAAAGGTTATACCTTTGAAAATTTAATAATTTTAAATTTTTAAAAAAATGTTAATATAATATTTAGTAATAATAATCATTATAATTATATATAATATAAACTAAATATAAACAATTTTATTGATAGATATGACATCAATTATCAAAAAATAAATTAATATGCTATTATTAATATGATAGATATAAATTAAAATATAATTAAAAAACCTAAAATGATTCAAAAACAATGTAAAATTTATTACAAAATAATAATTTTTGTTTTTTAGTTTTTTCTTCTTTTTATAAGTTTATATATTTTGTTAATGAAACATAAATTATTTAAATTATATTTGTATCACTCATTATTTATTTTTTAATTAATATTTCAATATATTATTTAAATTATATTTAAGGTTTACAAGTTTATAGGTTTAAGTATTTTGGGTCTTCGGGGTTTAGGAGTTTAGACATTTATGTGTTTAGGCATTTAATGGTTTATAAGTTTTATTTAAACAATGATATAACAAAAAATTTGTTTTTGTTATTCTTTATCATTTTCGAAGGTTATAACCTTTGAAAATATAATAATTTTTAAATTTTTTTAATATGTGAATACTATATTTAGGTATGATAATCTTAATAATTATATATGATGTAAATTCAATATAGACAATTATATTGATAAATATTCTAATAATTATCAAAAAATAAATTAAAAATCTATTATGAATAAGATTGATATTACTTAAAATATAATATCAAAACCTAAAATGATTCAAAAGCAAACTAAAATATATTACTTAATAATAATTATTTGTTTTTAAATTTTTATGCTTTTTATAAGCTTATCTATTTTTTGATGAAAAAAATTCTTTATAAATTTTATTTTTAACTCATAATTTATTTTATAATTAATATATATATATATATATATATATAACATAACAATCAAAATGAATTTTTTTAATTATAATGAAAACAAATAAAAATGAGATTTATTAATTATTATTTATGATAAACTAGTTTAAAGGATTATCTATATAGGGGTATCGAGACTTTGTAGTATAGTGATTTAAGTGTTTAGGCATTTAGTTATTTATAGGTTTTATTTAACCAATGAAATAACAAAAAAAAAATTTTTTTCACATGTTCAAAGGTTATAATCTTTGAAAATATAAAAATTTTAAAAAATTTTTCAAAAGTGAATACAATATTTAGTTATAATAATTATTAAATTTATATATCATATAAATTCAATATAAACATTTTTATTGATAAATATTCTAATAATGATCAAAAAATAAATTAATAATCTATTATTAATTATTATTATTATGTGTCTCAGTAAGTTTTGTTGACTATTGGTTGTGGTGTTGTGGTTGGGCCGAATGAGTGGGCTAAATGTCTTATAATCAGTTTTGTAGAGCTTGCTTGTTTGAAATATTTATATGTATTTTGCATAAAATATCATATTAATTAATGGCAATGCAGATGGCACAATCCAGTGGTAAACGAAAAAAATAATAAATTGAAGATGATCACATTTCAAATGATCAAAGTACTCGTAATATCAATCATCATCCTTTCACGAACCCTCGTATTATTACGACAGGTTTTTCGATTCCAATTGTAAAAGAAAGTCAAGCTACATCTGAACCTCAAGCTCATTAAACGTATAAGTCTGCTATTTGGGAAACTTATCAGATATTAGTTGATTCAGAGGGAAATGAAAATGGTAGGGCAGCTTGTATATGGTATAGGAAAGAATATTTGGCAAAAAGTGATCAAGGTACTTCGGCTTTATGGAAATACTTGAGAGAGACTTGTAGGAGATTTCCACACAAAAAAGAATTAATAGAAATTCACAAAGGTAAAGACAAGTCAGAATCTTTGTTGAGTTTCACTAAAGGTACTAGTTCAGATGATAATAAATTAACTTGTTGGCAGTTTGATCAACAACTAGTTAGGGAGGCTTTGGTGAAAATGATCATAAAATATGAATAGTGTTTTTGTTTTGTTGAGAGGGATGAGTTTAAGGAGTTTTGTGAAGTTAGTGTGCCTCAATTTAAAGTTCCATCTAGGCACTCTATATTGAGAAATTGTTTTTCTTTGTCTGTGAGGGAAAATAAGAAATTATTTGATAGCATATCATCTCACTGTTTTAGAGTTTCATTGACTGCCGATACTTGGACTAGCATTCAAAATTTGTCTTATATATGTTTGACTGTTCAATTCATTGATTTCATTGGAATATGCATAAAAGGCTTTTGAATTTTTGTGTAATTAAAAGTCATTCTGGAGTTAATATTAGAAATGCTATTGAGTTTTGCATGAATGAATGGGGTTTGAGAAAGTTGATTTGCATTACTTTTGACAATGCATCAAATAATGATATTGCAGTTGAACAATTGAAAAAAAGGCTTGTGAAGAAAAGTGTTGTACCTTTGAGAGGCGAGCATTTTGATATGAGATGTTGTGCTCATATCCTAAACTTAATTGTCAGAGTTGGCATTGCAGTAGTTGAGGGTGCTATTCAAAAAATTAGAGGTGTGGTGAAATATGTGAGGAGCAGTCCTAATAGATTAGATATCTTTAAGTTATGCGTTGAAGAAGCAAACTTGACATATGGATCTTCATTGCAATTAGATTGTCCTGCAAAATGGAATTCAACTTATTTTATGCTACAAACTGATATAAAATATCAAAAATAATTTGATATGTTGGAGGATAGAGACAAAAGGTTTTTGAAGGAGTTTGGTTCAAACGTTCCTATTGAGAGAGACTGAACAAACGCCAAAATTTTGGCTCGTTTCTTAAAAACTTTTTATGAAGTAACTTGTAAATTTTCTGGCTCATAATATTCTACCTCTTGTGTTTATTTTCCTGAGATTATTCGAATTTTGAATAAAAATTGAGCTTTGTGAAAATAGTAGAGATACAATATTGTCTGAAATGGGCATGAAAATGAGGCATAAATAAAACAAATATTGGGGTTCTCTTCAGTCAACAAATATTATGTTTTTTGTAGCAGTATTGTTGGATCCTAGATATAAGCTCAAATATCTCAAGGTTAAGTACACTTAGCTTTATGGAGAGGAATTGGCTAAAATTTTGGTGAACAAAGTTATAAATGCTTTAAATGAGATGATGGATGATTATAAAGATTTAATTGAAGATGAATCAAAAGAAGATGATTTCTCTTCTACTGTGTTGAAGATAAATGATGATTTCTTTGATTGGTAGTGATACTTATGTTGATGATTTTTTATTTGAATTTGAGAAAGAACAAGAAGTTGCAGCTTTGGAAGAGTTGGATAGGTACTTGGAGGACAAACTTGAAAAAAATAGAATTGATTTTGATCTTCTAAACTGGTGGAAGGTAAATGAGTATAGGTATCCTTCTTTGGCAAATGTAGCAAGTGATGTATTTGTTATCCAAGCATCTACTGTGGCCTACGAATCTACATTTAGCACTAGGGGGAGAACTTTAGAAAAATTTAGGAGTTCTTTAACACCTATTACAACTGATATTCTCATATGTCTACAAGATTGGTTGAGAAGCTCAAACAAACCTATTGAAATTGAAGAATTAGTTCAAGACCTTGATGATAATGAATCAGGTTAGTATACAAATCTTGTAAATTTTAATTTCACTCTTACTTATTTTATTCATTCAATTTAATAAAAATATGGTTCAATTATAATTTTTATAGGGTTCACAAGATCCAAATATTCTTCCAACTATAGTTGGCCAACTAAATTTGGAATGGGTGCATTAAATTTTATAAGGTAATATTTTGTTTTTTTATTACTATTTCATCTTAGAAATTTATGTCTACATGATTAACATGTTTTCATCTTTGGTCGTCCTTCTATAGTGGAGGAAGAAAAGGGAGGAGTTATAGAAGAGATAATTAACTGGGTTTGGATTTTCATTGATGTTCCGGGATGGACCTTTGAAATGATTATTATCATGGTTGTTATTAGTTTTATTATTTTTTGTTATATTAAGCTGCCTAATTTTAGCAATTACTTAAGTTGTAATTGCTGTTACCAATGTTTGTGGTCATCTTTATCTATTCCTTAATATTTTAAGTAATTGTTTAAAAAATGTAGTATTGCTATTATGGTTAACTTTGACTTGGTTGAACAAAGCCAACTTGTTACAAAACTAAGAACCAAATTAAGCACACAACTCGGTCCTGTTTTATTTAACATTTCTATACTTTTCTGCACATCAAAGCTTTTGACAAGGTAATGGAACTCGTTTGTTGTATTCAACCTATTTGACAAAACAAAATTGGCCCAATTTGAGTTTGAAAGATACATAACTAAGGAATGATAAATGGTACAACAAAAGGTTTTGACATTAACTAACTTGGCAGGTTTGAAGAAATAAATTTAAAAAAATGTCGGAACTCCATTCAGTCCCAGAACTGTTTGCTCCTACCTAAAATCCCTGATCTACGTTCGGTCCCATCCCAAAATTTCCAACCTATGGGACAGGTCTGAATCTTCAACAAAAAATCTCCGAACTGTGGGAAGAGACTAGAGATTTGTAATCCCAATCCCGTCCCGTCCAATGAGCACCCCTAGCCTTTAGTGGTTTATATGTTTTATTAAAAAAATAAAATATCAAAAAATTTATTTTTATTATTTTTTGATATTTTCAATGGTCATAACCTTTGAAAATATAATAATTTTTTAATTTTTTTCCAATGTGAATATAATATTTAGTTATACTAATCATTATATTTATATATTATATAAATTCAATATAAATAATTTTTTTGATAAATATTCTAATAATAATCAAAAAATAAATTAATAATACATTAATAATAAGATAGATATTAATTAAAATATAATTACAAAACATAAAATGATTAAGAAGCAAATAAAATATATTACTATATAATAATTTTTTGTTTTTGAATTTTTTCGTCTTTTAATAAGTTTATCTATATTTTTTTAATGAAAAATAATATATATATAAATTATATTTGTCTAACTCATAATTTATTTTGTAATTAATATTTATATAAAAATAAACAAATAAATAATTAAAATGAAGATTTAAAATTATAATGAAAAAAATAAAAATGAGATTTATTATTTATTATTTAGGATATACATGTTTAAAAAATTTATCTATATAGGGTTTTTGAGATTTAGAAGTTATTGATTTAAGTATTTATGCATTTAATGGTTTATAGGTTTTATTCAATCAATTAAGTAACAAAAAAAATTTTTGTTATTTTTTCAAATTTTCAAAGGTTATAAAATTTGAAAATATAATAATTTTAAAATTTTTTAAAAATATGAATACAATATTTAGTAATAATAAATATTATAACTATATATAATATAAACTAAATATATACAATTTTATTGATAGATATTATATCAATTATCAAAAAATAAATTAATAAACTATTATTAATATAATAGATATAAATTAAAATATAATTAAAAACCCTAAAATGATTCAAAATCATAGTAAAATTTATTACTAAATAATAATTTTTTTTAGTTTTTGCATCATTTTATAACCTTATATGCTTTTTTGATGAAAAATATATTTTTTAAATTATATTTGTAGCACTCATAATTTATTTTTAAATTAATATTTTTATAAATTATTTAAATTATATTTAAGGTTTACGAGTTTAATGGTTTGAGTATTTAGGGGCTTCGGGGTTTAGGAGCATAGATATTTATGTATTTGGGCATTTAATGGTTTATAAGTTGTATTTAAAAGTTGATATAACAAAAAAATTATTTTTGTTATTTTTTATCATTTTTGAAGGTTATAACCTTTGAAAATATATCAGTTTTTAATTTCTTTTAAATGTGAATACTATATTTAGTTATGATAATCTTAATAATTATATATCATATTAATTCAATATAAATAATTATATTGAAATATATTATATTAATTATAAAAAAATAAATTAATAAACTATTATTAATAAGATAGATATCATTTTAAATATATTTGCAAAACATAAATTTATTCAAAATCAAAGTAAAATATATTATAAAATAATACTTTCTTTGATGTTTTGCTTCTTTTTATAAGTTTATATTTTTTGTTATTAAAAGTAAATTATTTAAATTATATTTGTCTTCCTCATAATTTATTTTTAATTTATAATTCTATAAAAATAAACCAATAAATAATTAAAATTAATACGATATTTATATTGAATATCGTATAAATATTGTTTATTTATTTATTTTTTGATCATTATTAGAATATTTATCAATAAAATTTTTTATATTGAATTTATATGATATATAAATGTAATGATTATTATAACTAAATATTGAATTCACTTTTGAAAAAAATTTAAAAATTATAATATTCACAAAGGTTATAACCGTTGGAAATATGAAAAAAAATAAAAATATATTTTATGTTATTTTATTTTTTAAATAAAACCTATGAACTACTAAATGCATACATAGTTATCCATATTTTTTTGATGAAAATAAATTTATATAAATTATATTTGTCTAACTCATAATTTATTTTTTAATTAAGATTTAAATAAAAATAAACAAATAAATAATTAAAATGAATATTTACAATTATAATGAAAAAAATAATATTGAGATTTAATCTTTATTATTTGGGTATACCACTCTAATTTAAATTAGATTTGTCTCACTAATAATTTATTTTGTAATTAATATTTCTATAAAAATAAACTAATAAATAATTAAAATAAAAATTTAAAATTATACTGAATAAAAATTAAAATGAGATTTATGAATTATTATTAATGTATACCAGTTTAATATTTTAAGTATTTAGAGGTTTTTTCGTTTATGACTTTAGCGATTTATGTTTTTAGGCATTTAGTGGTTTATAGGTTTTTTTAAAACAATAAAAACACAAAAAAAAATTTCTAATTTTTTCTCATTTTCATAGGTTATAACCTTTGAAAATATAATAATATTTAAAATTTTTTGAAATGTGAATACTCTGTATAATTATATTAATATTACTAATTATATATCGTATAAATTCAACATAAATAATTTTAATGATAGATATTATAATAATGATCAAAAATTAATAATATTGATATTAATTAAAAAATATTTACAAAACACAAATTGATTCAAAATTAAAGTAAAATATATTACTGGATAATAATTTTTAATTTTTAAAATTTTACTTCTTTTTTAAGCGTATATATTTTTTTGATTAAAAATAAATTATTTAAATTATATTTGTTGCACTCATAATTTATTTTGTAATAAATATTTCTATAAAATAAACTTATAAATAATTTAAATGAATAATTATAATAATAATAAATTGAAATAAAAATTAGATTTTTTAATTATTAAGTAGTATATAGCAGTTTAATGGTTTATGTATTTAGGCATTATGGGCCTTTGTAATTTACTGATTTAATTGTGTATGCATTTAGTTGTTTATAGGTTTTATTTAAAAATTAAAATAACAAAATATTTATTTTTATTATTTTTTGATATTTTCAAAGGTTATAACATTTCAAAATATTATAATTTTTAATTTTTTTTCAAATGTAAATTTAATATTTAGTTATAATAATCATTATATTTATATATCATATAAATTCAATATAAACAATATTATTTATAAATATTCTAAAAATGATCAAAAAATAAATTAATTATCTATAATTAATAAGATAGATATCAATTAAAATATAAAAAAAAACCTAAAATGATTCATAAGAAATCAAAATATATTACTATATAATAATTTTTTGTTTTGAAATTTTTTTATCTTTTAAAAAGTTTATCCATATTTTTTTGATGAAAATAAATTTATATAAATTATATTTGTCTAACTCATAATTTATTTTATAATTAATATTTATATAAAAATAAATAAATAATTAAAATGAATATTTAAAATTATAATGAAAAAGATAATATTGAGATTTATTCTTTATTATTTTTGGTATACAAGTCTAATTTAAATTAGATATGTCTCACTAATAATTTATTTTGTAATTAATATTTATATAAAAATAAACTGATAAATAATTAAAATAAAAATTTAAAATTATACTGAATAAAATTTAAAATGAGATTTATGAATTATTATTAATTTATACCAGTTTAATATTTTAAGTATTTAGAGGTTTTTTCATTTATGACTATAGGCATTTATGTTTTTAGGCATTTAGTGGTTTATCAGTTTTATTTAAATAATGAAATAACAAAAAATTTATTTTTGAAATTTTCACATTTTCAAATGTTATATAACCTTTAAAAATATAATAATTTTAAAATTTTTTAAAAATATGAATAAAATATTTAATAATATAGTCATTATAATTATATATAATATAAACTAAATATAAATAATTTTATTGATAGATATTATATCAATTTTCAAAAAATTAATTAATATGCTATTATTAATATGATAGATATAAGTTAAAATATAATTACAAAACCTAAAAATATTCAAAATCCAAGTAAAATTTATTACTAAATAATAATTTTTTTTAGTTTTTTCTTCTTTTTATAAGCTTATATTTTTTTTATGAAAAATAAATTATTTAAATTATATTTGTATCACTCATAATTTATTTTGTAAATAATATTTTAATAAATTATTTAAATTATATTTAAGGCTTACGAGTTTAAAGGTTTAAGTTATTAGGAGCTTTTGTGTTTAGGTGTTTAAAGGTTTAAGTTATTAGGAGCTTTTGTGTTTAGGTGTTTAAAGGTTTAATTATTTAGGCATTTAGTGGTTTATAAGTTTTATTTAAACAATGATATAACAAAAAATTTATTTTTATTATTTTTTTAAATTTTTGAAGGTTATAACCTTTGAAAATATAATAATTTTTAAATTTTTTTCAAATGTAAATATAATATTGAGTTATAATAATCTTAATACTTATAAGTCATTTAAATTCAAGATAAATAATTAAAT
>JAREIK010003509.1:29982-63374 GCA_029783825.1 Sapria himalayana | reverse complement strand
TTAATTTTATTTATATTATCAGTTTATTTTTATAGAAATATTAATTAAAAAATAAATTATTAGTGAGACAGATCTAATTTAAATTAAAACAGTATCCCTAAATAATAAAAAATAAATCTCATTTTTTTTCATTATAATTTTAAATATTCATTTTAATAATTTATTTGTTTATTTATATATAAATATTAATTACAAAATAAATTATGAGTTAGACAAATATAATTTATATAAATTTTTTATCTTTAAAAAATATAAATAAACTTATTAAAAAAAGAATAAATTCAAAAATAAAAAATTATTATATAGTATTATATCTTTCTTTGCTTCTGAATCATTTTATGTTTTGTAATTATATTTTAATTAATATCTATCTTATTATTAATGGTTTATTAATTTATTTTTTTATTATTATTAGAATATTTATCCATAAAATTGTTTATATTGAATTTATATAATATATAAATATAATGATTAGTATATTTTCAAAGGTTATAACCTTTGAAAATATCAAAAAATAATAAAAATAAATTTTTTGTTAATTTATTTTTTAAATAAAACCTATAAACCACTCAATGCTAGGGGTGCTCATAGGAAGGGATGGAATGAGGATTACAAATCTCCAGTCCCTTCCCACAGTTTGGAGAATTTTTTTTCAAGATCCAGACCCATCACATAAGTTGAAAATATCAGGACGGGATGGGACGGAGATCGCAGATTTTGGGTAGGATAAAATGGTTTCGGGACAGAATGGAGTTCGGACATTTTATTCAATTAATTTTCTTTAAACCGGCCAAGTTAGTTCATGTGGAAACATTTTGTTGTCTCATTTATCATTCCTTAGTTATGTATCTTTCAAACACAAATTGGGCCAATTTTGTTTTGTCAAATAGACTGAATACCACAAACGAGTTCCATTACCTTGTCAAAAGCTTTGATGTGCAGAAAAGGATAGAAATGTTAAATAGAACGGGACCGAGTTGTGTGCTTAATTTGGTTCTTTGTTTTTTCACAAGTTGGCTTTGTTCATTCGAGTGAAAGTTAAACATAATAGCAATACTACATTTTTTAAACAATTAATTAAAATATTAAGGAATAGCTAAAGATTAATACAAACATTGGTAGCAACAATTACTACTTAAGTAATTGCTGAAATTAGGCAGCTTAATATAACAAAAAAAAAATACAACTAATAACAACCATGATAATAATCATTTCAAAGGTCCGTCCTGGAATAGCAACGAAAATCCAAACCCAATTAATTATCTATTCTACAACTCCTCCCTTTTCTTCCTCCACTATAGAAGGACAACCAAAGATGAAAACGTGTTAATCATGTAGACTTAAATTTCTAAGATGAAAGAGTAATAAAAAAACAAAATATTACATTATAAAATTTAATACACTCATTCCAAATTTAGTTGGCCAACTATAGTTGGAAGAATATTTGGATCTTGTGATCCGTCTGAAAATTGTAATTGAACCATATTTTTATTAAATTGAATGAAAAAAATAAGTAAAAGTGAAATTAAAATTTACAAGATTTGTATACTAACCTGATTCATCATCATCAAGGTCTTTAACTAATTCTTCAATTTCAATAGGTTTGTTTGAGCTTCTCAACCAATCTTGTAGACATATGGGAACTTCAACTGTAATAGGTGTTAAAGAACTCCTATATTTATCTAAAGTTCTCCCCCCAATGCTAAATGTAGATTCATAGGCCACAGTAGATGCTTGGATAGCAAATACATCCCTTGCTACGTTTGTCAAAGAAGGATACCTAACCTCATTTACCTTCCACCAGTTTAGATGATCAAAATCAATTCTATTTTTTTCAAGTTTGTCCTCCAAGTACCTATCCAACTCTTCCAAAGCTGCAACTTTTTGTTCTTTCACCAATTCAACAAAAAAAATCATCAACATAAGTATCACTACCATCAAAGAAATCATCATTTTTCTTCAACACATTAGAAGAGAAATCATCTTCTTTTGATTCATCTTCATTTAAATCTTTATAATCATCCATTATCTCATTTAAAGCATTTAAAACCTTTTTCACCAAATTTTTAGCCAATTCCTCTCCATAATGCTATGTGTACTTGACATTGAGATATTTGAGCTTATATCTAGGATCCAACACTACTGATACAAAAAGCATAATATTTGTTGACTGAAGAGAACCCCAATATTTGTTGAATTTATGCCTCATTTTTATACCCATTTCAGACACCATTGTATCTCTACTATTTTCACAAAGCTCAATTTTTTTCAAAATTAGAATAATTTGAGGAAAATAAACACTAGATGTAGAATATTATGAGCCAGAAATTTACAAGTTACCACATAAAAAGTTTTCAAGAAACGAGCCAAAATTTTGGCATTTGTTCAGTCTCTCTCAGTTGGAACGTTTGAACTAAAGACCTTCAAAACCCTTTTGTCTTTGTCCTACAACTTATCAAATTCTTTTTGATATTTTATTTTAGTTTGTAGCATCAAATAAGTTGAATTCCATCTTGTAGGACGATCTAATTGCAATTAAGATTCATATGTCAAGTTTGCTTCTTCAACACATAACTTAAATATATCTAATCTTTTAGGACTGCTCCTCGCATATTTCACCACATCTCTAATTTTTTGAATAGCACCCTCAACTACTGCAATGCTATCTCTGACAATTACGTTTAGGATATGAGCACGACATCTCATATGAAAATGCTCGCCTCTCAAAGGTACAACACTTTTCTTCACAAGCCTTTTTTTCAATTATTCAACTGCAACATCATTATTTGATGCATTGTCAACATTAATGAACATCATCTTTCTCAAACCCGATTCATTCATGCAAAACTCAATAGCATTTCTGATATTAACTCTAGAATAACTTTTAATTACATAAAAGTTCAAAAGCCATTTATGCATATTCCATTGAGAATCAATGAATGAACAGGCAAACATATATAAGACAAATTTTGAATGCTAGTCCAAGTGTCGGTAGTCAATGAAACTCTACAACAATGAGATGATATGCTATCAAATAATTTATTCTTTTCCTTCACAAACAAAGAAAAACAATCCCTTAATATAGTGTGCCTAGATGGAATTTTAAATTGAGGCACACTAACTGCACAAAACTGCTTAAACTCATCCCTCTCAACAAAACAAAAAGACAATTCATCTTTTATGATCATTTTCACCAAAGCCTCCCTAACTAGTTATTGATTATATTGCCAACAAGTTAATTTGTTATCCTTTAAACTAGTACCTTTAGTGAAACTCAACAAAGATTGTGACTTTTCTTTACCTTTGTGAGCTTCTATTAATTCTTTTTTGTGGAAATTTCCTACAAGTCTCTCTTAAGTATTTCCATAAACCCGAAGTACCTTGATCACTTTTTGCCAAATTTTCTTTACTACACCATATACAAGCTGCCCTACCAGTTTCATTTCCCTCTAAATCAACTAATATCTCATAAGTTTCCCAAATAGAAGACTTATACTTTTTATGAGCTTGACATTCAGATGTACCTTGACTTTCTTTTAGAATTGGAATTGAAGAACCTACCATAACAATAAAAGGATTCGTGAAGGGATGATGATTGGATTTACCAATACTTTGATCATTTGAGATGTGATTATCTTCAATTTGTTGTATTTTTCATTTACCGCTGGATTGTGCCATCTGCATTGCCATTAATTAATATGATAGGTTAAGCATAACTACATGTAAATATTTCAAACATGCAAGTTCTACAAAACTGCCCGTGACACATTCGGCCCACTCATTCTGCCCAACCACAACACCGCAACCAATACTCAACAAAACAGACTGAGACACATAATAATAATATTCAACGAGCTGGTGGGATCTGAGACACGGTGGAGGCAACCAGAAGTGCGATGGACAAGGGCTGGACCTAACTGAACATGGCTAGAACAGCGTGAGGTGGCCTAGAAATCTTCGGAATTGGATTGGCAGTAGCGGAATTTGTGGCATCTTCATATATATATATATATATATATATATATATATATTCCTGGTTCTAGTATAGGTTTTTTATGATGGGATGGTTCTCGGGATGGATATTGCTTAAGATCTGGAACCGTCCTAGAAGAAAAAATACGTGATAGAATGGGACGGGAAAAGTCAAAGTCACCGGATTTTCTCAGTCCCGATTCTTTCGGGACAAGACTTCGGGTCGGGTCATGAATCTCCGAGTCCCGTGAGCAGCCCTACTAAATGCATATAAAGCTAAAGAAGTAAACTCCTAAACCCCGTAATGCCGAAATACATAAAGTAGTAAATCACTAAATACTACTTAATAATTAATAAATCTAATTTTTTTTACTATTTATTATATTTTTATATATTCATTTTAATTATTAATTAGTATACTTATTTAGAAATATTTATTACAAGATAAATTATGAGTGAGACAAATATAATTTAAATAATATATTATTTATTTAATAAAAAGTTATTCTTATAAAAGAAGTATACATTTAAATATTAAAAATTATTATCAAGTAATATAAGTTACTTTAATTTTGAATCAATTTGGATTTTGTAAATATTTTTTAATTAATATCTATCTTAATATTAATAGTTTATAAATTTAATTTTTGATCATTATTATAATATCTATCAATAAAATTATTTATATTAAATTTATATGATATATAATTATTAATTTAAGTATTTATGTATTTTGTAGTTTATAGGTTTTATTTAAATAATTAAATAACAAAAAAATTAATTTTATGATTTTTTTCTAATTTTCAAGGTTATAACTATTGAACATATTATAATTTTTATTATTTTTTCAAATGTTAATACAATATTTAATTATAATAATCATAAAAATTAAATATCATGTTAATTCAATATAAATAATTTTATTGATCGATATTAGAATAATGATCCTAAAATAGATTAATAAATTATTAATAATAAGATAGATATTAATTTAAATATATTTTCAAAACCTAAAACGATTCAAAATCAAAGTAAAATATATTACTAAATAATATTTTTTTTTAATTTTTTATTCTTTTTATCAGCTTATAAATTTTTTTGATGAAGATAAATTATTTAAATTATATTTGACTCATTCATAATTTTATTTTGCAATTAATATTTATATAAAAATAAACTAATAAATAATTAAAATGAATATTAAAATTATAATGAATACAAATAAAAATGAAATTTATGATTAATTATTTAGGGTATAACAATTTAATAGTTTAAGTATTTAAAAGTTTAGGAGTTTAGTGATTTAAGTGTTTAGGCATTTAGTAGTTTATATGTTTTATTTAAATAATGAAATAACCAAAAAATTATTTTTCAAATTATTTATCAATTTAGATGGTTATAACATTTATAAATATAATAATTTTTAAATTTTTTTTCAAATGTGAATACAATATTTAGTTATAATAAACTTAATAATTATATATCATGTATTTTAAAAATAAACAATTTTATTGAACGATATATAATAAACTAAATATAACTATAAAAATAATAATGATTAAAAAAAAATTAATAAACTTATTGATAGATATTTATATTTTATTTATAAATACTTAAACCTTTAAAGATGGTTTAAATGTTTAAGTATTTAAGGGTTTTGCAGTTTTGAGGTTTAGGAGTTTAATGATTTAAGCGTTTAGGCATTTAGTTGTTTATAGGTTTTATTTAAACAATAAAATAACAAAAAATTTATTTTTGTGATCTTATCTCATTTTCAAAGATGATAACCATTAAAAATATAATAATTTTTAAATATTTTCAATTGTAAATATAATATTTAGTTATAATAATCTTTATAATTATATATCATGTAAATTGAATATAAACAATTTTATTGATAAATATTCTAATAATGATCAAAGAATAAAATAATAATCTATTATTAATAAGATAGATATCAATTAAAATAGAATTACAAAACCTCAAATGATTTAGAAGCAAAGCAATATATATTACTATATAATAATTTTTTGTTTTGAAATTTTTTTTTTAAAAAAGTTTATCTATAATTATTTGATGAAAAATAATTTATATAAATTATTTGTCTCGCTCAATTTATTTTTTAATTAAAATTTATATATAAATAAACAAATAATTAATTAAAATTAATATTTAAAATTATAATGAAAAAAATGAGATTTATTATTTTTTATTTAGGGGTTCTATTTTAATTTAAATTATATCTGTCTCACTAATAATTTATTTTGTAATTAATATTTTTATAAAAATAAACTAGTAAATAATTAAAATAATAATTTAAAATTATACTGAATAAAAATTAAAATGAGATTTATAAATTATTATTAATGTTTACCAGTTTAATGGTTTAAGTATTTAGAGGTTTTGTCGTTTTGGAGTTTAGCGATTTATGTTATTAGGCATTTAGTGTTTTATAGGTTTTATTTAAACAATGAAATAACAAAAAAAATTATTTTTGATATTTTTTCACATTTTCAAAGGTTATACCTTTGAAAATTTAATAATTTTAAATTTTTAAAAAAATGTTAATATAATATTTAGTAATAATAATCATTATAATTATATATAATATAAACTAAATATAAACAATTTTATTGATAGATATGACATCAATTATCAAAAAATAAATTAATATGCTATTATTAATATGATAGATATAAATTAAAATATAATTAAAAAACCTAAAATGATTCAAAAACAATGTAAAATTTATTACTAAATAATAATTTTTGTTTTTTAGTTTTTTCTTCTTTTTATAAGTTTATATATTTTTTTAATGAAACATAAATTATATTTGTATCACTCATTATTTATTTTTTAATTAATATTTCAATATATTATTTAAATTATATTTAAGGTTTACAAGTTTATAGGTTTAAGTATTTTGGGGCTTTGGGGTTTAGGAGTTTAGACATTTATGTGTTTAGGCATTTAATGGTTTATAAGTTTTATTTAAACAATGATATAACAAAAAATTTGTTTTTGTTATTCTTTATCATTTTTGAAGGTTATAACCTTTGAAAATATAATAATTTTTAAATTTTTTAAATATGTGAATACTATATTTAGGTATGATAATCTTAATAATTATATATCATGTAAATTCAATATAGACAATTATATTGATAGATATTCTAATAATTATCAAATAATAAATTAAAAATCTATTATGAATAAGATTGATATTACTTAAAATATAATATCAAAACCTAAAATGATTCAAAAGCAAACTAAAATATATTACTTAATAATAATTATTTGTTTTTAAATTTTTATGCTTTTTATAAGCTTATCTATTTTTTGATGAAAAAAATTCTTTATAAATTTTATTTTTAACTCATAATTTATTTTATAATTAATATATATATATATATATATAACATAACAATCAAAATGAATTTTTTTAATTATAATGAAAACAAATAAAAATGAGATTTATTAATTATTATTTATGATAAACCAGTTTAAAGGATTATCTATATAGGGGTATCGAGACTTTGTAGTTTAGTGATTTAAGTGTTTAAGCATTTAGTTATTTATAGGTTTTATTTAACCAATGAAATAACAAAAAAAAAATTTTTTTTTCACATGTTCAAAGGTTATAATCTTTGAAAATATAAAAATTTTAAAAAATTTTTCAAAAGTGAATACAATATTTAGTTATAATAATTATTAAATTTATATATCATATAAATTCAATATAAACATTTTTATTGATAAATATTCTAATAATGATCAAAAAATAAATTAATAATCTATTATTAATTATTATTATTATGTGTCTCAGTCAGTTTTGTTGACTATTGGTTGTGGTGTTGTGGTTGGGCCAAATGAGTGGGCTAAATGTCTTATAATCAGTTTTGTAGAGCTTGCTTGTTTGAAATATTTATATGTATTTTGCATAAAATATCATATTAATTAATGGCAATGCAGATGGCACAATCCAGTGGTAAACGAAAAAAACAATAAATTGAAGATGATCACATTTCAAATGATCAAAGTACTCGTAATTTCAATCATCATCCTTTCACGAACCCTCCTATTATTACGACAGGTTTTTCGATTCCAATTGTAAAAGAAAGTCAAGCTACATCTGAACCTCAAGCTCATTAAACGTATAAGTCTGCTATTTGGGAAACTTATCAGATATTAGTTGATTCAGAGGGAAATGAAAATGGTAGGGCAGCTTGTATATGGTATAGGAAAGAATATTTGGCAAAAAGTGATCAAGGTACTTCGGCTTTATGGAAATACTTGAGAGAGACTTGTAGGAGATTTCCACACAAAAAAGAATTAATAGAAGATCACAAAGGTAAAGACAAGTCACAATCTTTGTTGAGTTTCACTAAAGGTACTAGTTCAGATGATAACAAATTAACTTGTTGGCAGTTTGATCAACAACTAGTTAGGGAGGCTTTGGTGAAAATGATCATAAAATATGAATAGTGTTTTTGTTTTGTTGAGAGGGATGAGTTTAAAGAGTTTTGTGAAGTTAGTGTGCCTCAATTTAAAATTCCATCTAGGCACTCTATATTGAGAAATTGTTTTTCTTTGTCTGTGAGGGAAAATAAGAAATTATTTGATAGCATATCATCTCACTGTTTTAGAGTTTCATTGACTGCCGATACTTGGACTAGCATTCAAAATATCTCTTATATATGTTTGATTGTTCAATTCATTGATTTCATTGGAATATGCATAAAAGGCTTTTGAATTTTTGTGTAATTAAAAGTCATTCTGGAGTTAATATTAAAAATGCTATTGAGTTTTGCATGAATGAATGGGGTTTGAGAAAGTTGATTTGCATTACTTTTGACAATGCATCAAATAATGATATTGCAGTTGAACAATTGAAAAAAAGGCTTGTGAAGAAAAGTGTTGTACCTTTGAGAGGCGAGGATTTTGATATGAGATGTTGTGCTCATATCCTAAACTTAATTGTCAGAGATGGCATTGCAGTAGTTGAGGGTGCTATTCAAAAAATTAGAGGTGTGGTGAAATATGTGAGGAGCAGTCCTAATAGATTAGATATCTTTAAGTTATGCGTTGAAGAAGCAAACTTGACATATGGATCTTCATTGCAATTAGATTGTCCTGCAAGATGGAATTCAACTTATTTTATGCTACAAACTGATATAAAATATCAAAAATAATTTGATATGTTGGAGGACAGAGACAAAAGGTTTTTGAAGGAGTTTGGTTCAAACGTTCCTATTGAGAGAGACTGAACAAACGCCAAAATTTTGGTTCGTTTATTAAAAACTTTTTATGAAGTAACTTGTAAATTTTCTGGCACATAATATTCTACCTCTTGTGTTTATTTTCCTGAGATTATTCGAATTTTGAATAAAAATTGAGCTTTGTGAAAATAGTAGAGATACAATATTGTCTGAAATGGGCATGAAAATGAGGCATAAATTAAACAAATATTGGGGTTCTCTTTAGTCAACAAATATTATGTTTTTTGTAGCAGTATTGTTGGATCCTAGATATAAGCTCAAATATCTCAAGGTTAAGTACACTTAGCTTTATGGAGAGGAATTGGCTAAAATTTTGGTGAACAAAGTTATAAATGCTTTAAATGAGATGATGGACGATTATAAAGATTTAATTGAAGATGAATCAAAAGAAGATGATTTCTCTTCTACTGTGTTGAAGATAAATGATGATTTCTTTGATTGGTAGTGATACTTATGTTGATGATTTTTTATTTGAATTTGAGAAAGAACAAGAAGTTGCAGCTTTGGAAGAGTTGGATAGGTACTTGGAGGACAAACTTGAAAAAAATAGAATTGATTTTGATCTTCTAAACTGGTGGAAGGTAAATGAGTATAGGTCTCCTTCTTTGCCAAATGTAGCAAGTGATGTATTTGTTATCCAAGCATCTACTGTGGCCTACGAATCTACATTTAGCACAACGGGGAGAACTTTAGAAAAATTTTGGAGTTCTTTAACACCTATTACAACTGATATTCTCATATGTCTACAAGATTGGTTGAGAAGCTCAAACAAACCTATTGAAATTGAAGAATTAGTTCAAGACCTTGATGATAATGAATCAGGTTAGTATACAAATCTTGTAAATTTTAATTTCACTCTTACTTATTTTATTCATTCAATTTAATAAAAATATGGTTCAATTATAATTTTTATAGGGTTCACAAGATCCAAATATTCTTCCAACTATAGTTGGCCAACTAAATTTGGAATGGGTGCATTAAATTTTATAAGGTAATATTTTGTTTTTTTATTACTATTTCATCTTAGAAATTTATGTCTACATGATTAACATGTTTTCATCTTTTGTCGTCCTTCTATAGTGGAGGAAGAAAAGGAAGGAGTTATAGAAGAGATAATTAACTGGGTTTGGATTTTCATTGATGTTCTGGGATGGACCTTTGAAATGATTATTATCATGGTTGTTATTAGTTTTATTATTTTTTGTTATATTAAGCTGCCTAATTTTAGCAATTACTTAAGTTGTAATTGCTGTTACCAATGTTTGTGGTCATCTTTATCTATTCCTTAATATTTTAAGTAATTGTTTAAAAAATGTAGTATTGCTATTATGGTTAACTTTGACTTGGCTGAACAAAGCCAACTTGTTACAAAACTAAGAACCAAATTAAGCACACAACTCGGTCCTGTTTTATTTAACATTTCTATACTTTTCTGCACATCAAAGCTTTTGACATGGTAATGGAACTCGTTTGTGGTATTCAGCCTATTTGACAAAACAAAATTGGCCCAATTTGAGTTTGAAAGATACATAACTAAGGAATGATAAATGGTACAACAAAAGGTTTTGACATTAACTAACTTGGCAGGTTTGAAGAAATAAATTTAAAAAAATGTCGGAACTCCATTCAGTCCCGGAACTGTTTGCTCCTACCTAAAATCCCTAATCTACGTCCGGTCCCATCCCAAAATTTCCAACCTGTGAGACGGGTCTGAATCTTCAACAAAAAATCTCCGAACTGTGGGAAGAGACTAGAGATTTGTAATCCCAATCCCGTCCCGTCCAATGAGCACTCCTAGCATTTAGTGGTTTATATGTTTTATTAAAAAAATAAAATATCAAAAAATTTATTTTTAATATTTTTTGATATTTTCAAAGGTCATAACCTTTGAAAATATAATAATTTTTAAATTTTTTTCAAATGTGAATATAATATTTAGTTATACTAATCATTATATTTATATATTATATAAATTCAATATAAATAATTTTTTTGATAAATATTCTAATAATAATCAAAAAATAAATTAATAATACATTAATAATAAGATAGATATTAATTAAAATATAATTACAAAACATAAAATGATTAAGAAGCAAAAAAATATATTACTATATAATAATTTTTTGTTTTTGAATTTTTTCGTCTTTTAATAAGTTTATCTATATTTTTTTGAAGAAAAATAATATATATATAAATTATATTTGTCTAACTCATAATTTATTTTGTAATTAATATTTATATAAAAATAAACAAATAAATAATTAAAATGAAGATTTAAAATTATAATGAAAAAAATAAAAATGAGATTTATTATTTATTATTTAGGATATACATGTTTAAAAAATTTATCTATATAGGGTTTTTGAGATTTAGAAGTTATTGATTTAAGTATTTATGCATTTAATGGTTTATAGGTTTTATTCAATCAATTAAATAACAAAAAAAAATTTTGTTATTTTTTCAAATTTTCAAAGGTTATAAAATTTGAAAATATAAAATTTTAAAATTTTTTAAAAATGTGAATACAATATTTAGTAATAATAAATATTATAACTATATATAATATAAACTAAATATATACAATTTTATTGATAGATATTATATCAATTATCAAAAAATAAATTAATAAACTATTATTAATATAATAGATATAAATTAAAATATAATTAAAAACCCTAAAATGATTCAAAATCATAGTAAAATTTATTACTAAATAATAATTTTTTTTAGTTTTTGCATCATTTTATAACCTTATATGCTTTTTTGATGAAAAATATATTTTTTAAATTATATTTGTAGCACTCATAATTTATTTTTAAATTAATATTTTTATAAATTATTTAAATTATATTTAAGGTTTACGAGTTTAATGGTTTCAGTATTTAGGGGCTTCGGGGTTTAGGAGCATAGATATTTATGTATTTGGGCATTTAATGGTTTATAAGTTGTATTTAAAAGTTGATATAACAAAAAAATTATTTTTGTTATTTTTTCTCATTTTTGAAGGTTATAAACTTTGAAAATATATCAATTTTTAATTTTTTTTTAAATGTGAATACTATATTTAGTTATGATAATCTTAATAATTATATATCATATTAATTCAATATAAATAATTATATTGAAATATATTATATTAATTATAAAAAAATAAATTAATAAACTATTATTAATAAGATAGATATTATTTTAAATATATTTGCAAAACAGAAATTTATTCAAAATCAAAGTAAAATATATTATAAAATAATACTTTCTTTGATGTTTTGCTTCTTTTTATAAGTTTATATTTTTGTTATTAAAAGTAAATTATTTAAATTATATTTGTCTTCCTCATAATTTATTTTTAATTTATAATTCTATAAAAATAAACCAATAAATAATTAAAATGAATATTTAAAATTATAATGAATACAAATAAAATAGAGATTTATTATTTAGTATTCAGGATATACTAGTTTAATGGTTTTAGTATTTAGGTGTTTTTGCGTTTAATGATTTAAATTTTAGGCCTTTAGTTATTTATTATTTAATCTTTTATTTTTTTTTAATTTTTGAAGGTTAAAACCTTTGAAATTATAATAATTTTTAATTTGTTTTAAATGAGAATATAATATTCAGTAATAATAATCTTAATAATTATATATAATTTAAACTCAATAAAAATAATTTTATTAATAGATATTATAATAATGATCAATTAAAAATTTATAAACAATTATTAATATGAATGATATAAATTAAAATATAATTGCAAAATCTAAAATGATTCAAAATAAAAATAAAATATATTACTAAATAATAATTTTTATTTAAATTTTGCCTCTTTTTATAACGATATATATTTTTTTTGATGAAAAATAAATTATTTAATTTAGATCTGTCTCACTAATAATTTATTTTGTAATTAATATATCTATAAAAATAAACTGACAAATAATTAAAAAATTTAAAATTATACTTAATAAAAATTAAATTGAAATTTATGATTTTTTATTAATGTACACCTGTTTAATAGTTTACCTATTTAAAGGTTTTGTCATTTAGGAGTTTAGCAATTTATGTTATTAGGAATTTAGTGGTTTATAGGTTTTATTTAAACAATAAAATAATAAAAAAAGTGTAATTTTTTCTCATTTTCATAGATTATAACCATTGAAAATATAATAATATTTAAAATTTTTTGAAATATGAATACAATATTTAGTTATAATAATATTAATAATTATATATCATATAAATTCAAATTAAATAATTTTATTGATAGATAATATAATAATGATCAAATTTAAATTAATAAACTATTAATAAATAGATTGATATTAATTAAAAAATATTTACAAAACCCAAATTGATTCAAAATTAAAGTAAAATATATTACTTGATAATAATTTTTAATTATTAAATTTTTACTTCTTTTATAAGCATATATATTTTTTGATTAAAAATAAATTAATTAAAATATATATGTCACTCTAATAATTTAATTTATAATAAATATTTCTATAAAAATAAACTAATAAATAATTAAAATGAATATTTAAAATTATAATAAATAGAAATAAAAATTAGATTTATTAATTATTAAGTAGTATATAGCGGTTTAATGGTTTATGTATTTTGGCATTACGAGGTTTAGGAATTTACTGATTTAACTGTGTATGCATTTAGTGGTTTAAAGGTGTTTTTTTAAAAAAAATATCAAAAAATTTATTTTTGTTATTTTTTGATATTTTCAAAGGTTAAAACATTTGAAAATATAATAATTTTTAAATATTTTTAAATGTTAATACAATATTTAGTTATAATAATCATTATATTTATATATCATAAAAATTCAATATAAACAAATTTATTGATAAATATTCTAATAATGATCAAAAAATAAATTAATAATCTATTATTAATAAGATAAATATCAATTAATATATAATTACAAAACCTAAAATGATTCAGAAGAAATGCAAAATATATAACTATATAATAATTTTTTGTTTTGAATTTTTTTTTCTTTTAAAAAGTCTATCAATAATTTTTTGATGAAAAATAATTTATATAAATTAAATTTGTCTAACTCAATTTATTTTGTGATTAATATTTATATATAAATAAACAAATAAATAATTAAAATGAATATTTAAAATTATAATGAAAAAAAATGAGATTTATTATTTATTATTTAGGGATAGCGGTTTAATTTAAATTAGATCTGTCTCACTAATAATTTATTTTGTAATTAATATATCTATAAAATAAATTGATAAATAATTAAAATAAAAATTTTAAATTATTTTGAATAAAAATTAAAATGAGATTTATGATTTATTATTAATGTATACCAGTTTAATGATTTAAGTATTTAAAGGTTTTTTCATTAGGAGTTTAGTAATTTATGTTTTTAGGCTTTTAGTGGTTTATATGTTATATTTAAAAAAATAAAATAACAAAAAAAATTTCTATAATTTTTTATCATTTTTATAAGTTATAACATTTAAAAATATAATAATATTTAAAATTTTTTTAAATTTTAATACAATATTTTGTTATAATAATATTAATAATTATATATCATATAAATTTAAAATAAATAATTATATTGATAGATTTTATAATAATGAACAAAAATTAAATTTATAAACTATTAATATTAATATAGATATTAATTAAAAAATATTTACAAAACACAAATTGATTCAAATTTAAAGTAACTTATATTACTTGATAATAATTTTTAATTTTTAAATTTATACTTATTTTATAAGCGTATATTTTTATTAGATAAATAATATATTATTTAAATTATATTTGTCTCACTCATAATTTATTTTGTAATAAATATTTCTAAATAAATACACTAATAAATAATTAAAATGAATATTTAAAAATATAATAAATAGCAATAAAAATTAGATTTATTAATTATTAAGTAGTATTTAGCGGTTTAATAGTTTATGTATTTAGACATTATGGGATTTAGGAGTTTATTGATTTAACTTTATATGCATTTAGTAGGGCAACTCACGGGACTCATAGATTCGCAACCCGACATGAACTCTTGTCACGAAAGAATCGTGACTCAGAAAAATCTGTTGACTTTGACTATTCCCGTCCTGTTCTGTCACGTATTTTTTCTTTTGGGATGGTTCTGGATCTTAACCAATATCTATCCCGAGAATCGTCCCGTCCTAAAAAATCGATACTAGAACCAGGAATATATATATATATATATATATATATATATATATATATATAACATGAAGATGCCACCAATTCCGCTACTGCCGATCCAATCCTAACGCACCTATTATTGTTCTGACGAGTTCTAGGCCACCTCACGTCGTTCCAGCCATGTTCAGTTAGGTCCAACCCTTGTCCGTCGCACTTCTGGTTGCCTCCACCGTGTCTCAGATGCCACCAGCATTTTGGTTTGTTTTTCCGATGAGAATTGAGTGATTAATTATTGTTATTATGTGTCTCAGTCAGTTTTGTTGAGTAATGGTTGTGGTGTTGTGGTTGGGCCGAATGAGTGGGCCGAATGTGTTACAATCAGTTTTGTAGAGCTTCCTTGTTTGAAATATTTATTTGTATTTATGCTTAACATATCATATTAATTAATGGCAATGCAGATGATCACATCTCAAATGATCAAATTACTGGTAAATCCAATCATCGTCGTTTCACGAACCCTCCTATTGTTAAGGCAGGTTCTTCATTTCCAATTGTAAAAGAAAGTCAAGGAACATCTGAAACTCAAGCTCATAAAAATTATAAGTTTTCTGTTTGGGAAAATTATGAGATATTAGTTGATTCAGAGGGAAATGAAACTAGTACGGCAACTTGTGTATGGTGTAGAAACGAATATTTTGCAAAAAGTGATCAAGGTACTTCGGGTTTATAGAAATACTTGAGAGAGACTTGTAGTAAATTTCCATGCAAAAAAGAATTAATAGAAGCTCACAAAGGTAAAGACAAGTCACAATCTTTGTTGAGTTTCACTAAAGGTACTAGTTCAGAGGATAACAAATTAACTTGTTGGCAATTTGATCAGTAACTAGTTAGGGAGGCTTTGGTGAAAATGATCATAAAATGTGAAATGTCTTTTTGTTTTGTTGAGAGGGATGAGTTCAAGGGGTTTAGTGAAGTTAGTGTGCATCAATTTAAAATTCCATCTAGGCACTCTACACTAAGGGATCATTTTGCTTTGTTTGTGAAGGAAAAGAAGAAATTATTTGATAGCATATCATCTCATTGTCGTAAAGTTTCATTGACTACAGACACTTGGACTAGCATTCAAAATTTATCTTATATATGTTTGACTGTTCATTTAATTGATTCTCAATGAATATGCATAAAAGGCTTTTGAACTTTTGTGTAATTAAAAGTCATTCTGGAGTTAATATTAGAAATACTATTGAGTTTTGCATGAATGAATGGGGTTTAAGAACGTTGATGTGCATTACTGTTGACATTGCATCAAATAATGATGTTGCAGTTGAACAATTGAAAAAATGGCTTGTGAAGAAAAGTTTTGTACCTTTAAAAGGCTATAAATTTCATATGAGTTTTTGTGCTCATATCCTAAACTTAATTGTCAGAGATGGCATTGCAGTAGTTGAGGGTACTATTCAAAAAATTAGAGGTGTGGTGAAATATCTGAGGAGCAGTCCTAAAAGATTAGATATGTTTATATTATGTGTTGAAGAAGCAAACTTGACATATGAATCTTCATTGCAATTAGATCGTCCTACAAGATGGAATTCAACTTATTTGATGCTACAAGCTGATATAAAATATCAAAAAGAATTTGATAAGTTGGAGGACAAAGACAAAAAATTTTTGAAGTAGTTTGGTTCAAATGTTCCAACTAAGAGAGACTGAACAAACGCCAAAATTTTCTCTCATTTCTTGGAAACTTTTTATGATGTAACTTGTAAATTTTCTGGCTCATATATTCTAACTCTAGTGTTTATTTTTATGAGATTATTCGTATTTTGAAAAAAATTGAGCTTTGTGAAAATAGTAGAGATACAATGGTGTTTGAAATCTGTATGAAAATGAAGCATAAATTCAACAAATATTGGGGTTCTCTTCAGTCAACAAATATTATTCTTTTTGTAGCTGTAGTGTTGGATCCTAGATATAAGCTCAAATATCTCAAGGTTAAGTACACTTAGTAATATGAAGAGGAATTGGCTAAAAATTTGTTGAAAAAGGTTATATATTCTTTAAATGAGATGATGGATGATTATAAAGATTTAAATGAAGATGAATCAAAAGAAGATGACTTCTCTTCTACTATGTGGAAGAAAAATGATGATTTCTTTGATGGTAGTGATACTTATGTTGATGATTTTTTTTTGTTGAATTGGAGAAAAAACAATAAGTTGCAGCTTTGGAAGAGTTGGATAGGTACTTGGAGGAAAAACTTGAAAAAAATAGAATTGATTTTGATCTTCTAAACTAGTGGAAGGTAAATGAGGTTAGGTATCCTTATTTGGAAAAAGTAGAAAGGGATGTATTTTCTATCCAAGCATCTATTGTGGCCTACGATCTATATTTAGCAATGGGCGGAGAACTTTAGATAAATTTAGGAGTTCTTTAACACCTATTACACCTGAAGTTATGATATGTCTACAAAATTGGTTGAGAAGCTCAAACAAACCTAATGAAATTGAAGAATTAGTTCAAGACCTTTATGATAATGAATCAGGTTAGTATACAAATCTTGTAAATTTTAATTTCACTCTTACTTATTTTATTCATTCAATTTAATAAAAATATGGTTCAATTACAATTTTGAGAGGCGTTTCAAGATCCAAATATTCTTCCAATTATAGTTGGCTAACTAAATTTGGAATGGGTGTATTAAATTTTATAAGGTAATATTTTATTTTTTTATTACTCTTTCATCTTAGAAATTTATGTCTACATGATAAACACGTTTTCATCTTTGGTTTTCCTTCTACGGTGGAGAAAGAAAAGGGAGGAGTTGTAGAATAGATAATTAATTGTGTTTGGATTTTCATTGCTGTTGCGGGACGAACCTTTGAAATGATTATTATCATCGTTGTTATTAGTTGTATTTTTTTTGTTATATTAAGCTACCTAATTTTAGCAATTACTTAAGTAGTAATTGCTGCTACCAATATTTGGGTCATCTTTAGATATTCCTTTATATTTTAAGTAATTATTTAAAAAATGTTGTATTGCTATTATGTTTAACTTCCACTCGGCTGAACAAAGCCAACTTGTAACAAAACAAAGAACCAAATTAAGCACACAACTCGGTCCCGTTACATTTAACATTTCTATCCTTTTCTACACATCAAAGCTTTTGACAAGGTAATGGAACTCGTTTGTGGTATTCAGCCTATTTGACGTAACAAAATTGGTCTAATTTGAGTTTGAAAGATACATAACTAAGGAATGATAAAATGTACAACAAAAGGTTTCGACATGAACTAACTTGGCCGGTTTGATGAAAATAAATTGAAAAAAATGTCCGAACTCCATTCCATCCCGGAACCATTTTCTCCTACCCAGAATCCCCGATCTACGTTCTGTCCCATCCTGATATTTTCAACCGATAGGACGGGTCTGGATCTTCAAAAAAAATCTCCGAACTGTGGGAAGAGACTGGATTTTTGTAATCCCCATCTCGTACCCTCCCATCAGTACCCCTAGCATTTAGTGGTTTATAGGTTTTATTTAAAAAATAAAATAACAAAAAATTTAATATAATCTTTGAAACTATAACAATTTTTAAATTTTTTTAAAATGTGAATACTATATTTAGTTATGATAATCTTAATTATTATATATCATGTAAATTCAATATAAACAATTATATTGATATATATTATAATAATGATTATACAAAAGATTAATAAATAATTATTAATAAGATAAATATTGTTTAAAATATATATACAAAACCTTAAATGATTTAAAATCAAAGTGAAATAGTTTACTAAATATTAATTTTAAATTTTTAAATTTTTGTGTCCATTTAAAAGCTTATATATTTTTTGATGAAAAATAAATTATATAAATTATATTTGTCTAACTATTAATTTATTTTTTAAATTATATTTCTATAAAAATAAACTAATAAATAATTAAAATGTATATATAAAATTATAATGAATACTAATAAAAACGAGATTTATGATTTATTATTTAGGGTATACCTATTTAAAGGTTTATGTTTATTGTGGTTTTGGGGTTAATGAGTTTATTGATATATTATTTTGATGTAATATATATTAAATCTGATGAAAACTCAATATAAAAAATTTTATTAATATATATTATTTTGATGATCGAAAAATAAATTAATAAACTTTTTATTAATATGACAGATATTAATTAAAATATATTTGCAGAACCCAAAATAATTCAAAATCAAAGTAAATTATATTACTAAATAAAATTTTAAATTTTTGAAATTTTGTTTCTTTTTATAAGCTTATATTTTTTTAATAAAAAATAATTTATTTAAATTATATATGTCTCACTCATTATTTATTTTGTAATTAATATTTCTATAAAAATAAACTAAAAAATAATAAAAATGAATATTTAAAATTATAATGAATACAAATAAAAATGAGATTTATTATTTATTATTTAGGTTATATAGGTTTAATGGTTAAGTATTTAGGGGGTTTTGGGGTTTAGGAGTCTAGAGATTTAAATGTTTAGTCATTTAGTGGTTTATAAGTTTTATTTAAATAATAAAATAATAAAAAATTATTTTTGTGATTTTTTATCATTTTTGAAGGCTATAACCTTTGAAAATATATTAATTTTTAAATTTTTTATCAAATGTAAATATAATATTTAGTTATAATAACTTAATAATTATAAGACATTTTAATTGAAAATAAGTAATTTTATTGTTCGATATTATTAAAATGATCAAATAATAAATTAATAAACTATTATTAATAAGATTGATCGCAATTAGAAAATAATTGCTAAACCTATATAGAATGATTCAAAATCAAAGTAAAATATATTACTAAATAATAATTTTTTGTTTTTAAATTTTTACTTCTTTATATAATCTTATTTTTTTTGATTAAAAATAAATTATTAAAATTATAGTTCTCTCTCATTATTTATTTTGTAATTAATATTTCTATAAAAAATAAACTAATAAATAATTAAAATGAATATTTAAAATTATAATGAAAACAAATTAAAATGAGATTTATGATTTATTATATGTGGTATCTCGGTTTAATGGTTTGATTATTTAAGAATTTTGTCATTTAGGAGTTTATCAATTTATGTTATTAGGTATTTAGTGGTTTATAGGTTTTTTATATAATAAAAATAAAAAATTTTTTTTTTAGATTTTTTCTGATTTTCAAAGGTTATAACCTTTTAAAATAAAATAATTTTTAAAATTTTTTGAAATGTGAATACCATGTATAATTATATTAATATTACTAATTATATATCATATAAATTTAATATAAACAACTTTAATGATAGATATTATAATAATGATCAAAAATTAAATTAATAAACTATTATTAATAATATAAATATTAATTAAAATATATTTACATAACACAAAATGATTCAAAAACAAATCAAAATATATTACTAAATAATAATATTTAATTTTTAAATTTTTGCTTCTTTTTATAAGATTATATTTTTTTTGAATAAGAATAAATTATTTAAATAATAGTTGTCTAACTCGAAAGTTATTTTGTAATTAATTTTTCTAAAAAATTAAACTTTGAAAAATTAAAATGAATATTTAAATGTATCATAAATAAATAAATAATGAGATTTATTATTTATTAAGTAGTATATAGATGTTAAAATCTGTATGTATTTAGAGGTTTCGGGGTTTATGAGCTAACTAATTTAAGTAAGTAAGCATTTAATGGTCTATAGGTTTTATTTAAAAAATAAAATAATGAAAAATTTATTTTTTTTATTTTTTCTCATTTTTAAGATTATAACCTTTGAAAATATAATAATTTTTAAATTTTTTTCAAAAGTGAATACAATATTTATTTATAATAATCATAATAATTATATATCATATAAATTCAATATGAACAATTTTATTGATAGATATTCTAATAATTATCAAAAAATATATTAAAATCTATTATGAATAAGATTGATATTACTTAAAATATAATATCAAAACCTAAAATGATTCAAAATCAAAGCAAAATATATTACTAAATAATAATTATTTGTTTTTATATTTTTATTCTTTTTATAAGCTTATCTATTTTTTGATTAAAAATAATTTTTATAAATTATATTTTTAACACAGAATTTATTTTATAATTAATACATATATAAAAATAAAAAACAAAACAATCAAAATGAATTTTTTAAATTATAATGAAAACAAATAAAAATGAAATTTATTAATTATTATTTAGGGTATACCGATTTAAAGGATTATCTATATAGAGGTATCGAGATTTTGTAATTTAGTGATATAAATCTTTAAGCATTTAGTGATGTATAGGTTTTATTTAAACAATAGAATACCAAAGAAATAATATTTTTTTTTATTTTTTCATTTTTTAAATGGTTATAACCTTTGAAAATATAATAATTTTAAAATTTTTTTGAAAAGTGAATACAATATTTAGTTATCATAATCATTATATATATATATATATATATATATATATATATATATATATATCATATAAATTCAATATAAACATTTTTATTGATAAATATTCTAATAAAGATGAAAAAATAACTTAATAATCTATTAATAATAAGATTAATATCAATTAAAATATAATTACAAAACGTAAAATGATTCAGAAGCAAAGCAAAATATATTACTATATAATAATTTTTTGTTTTGAATTTTTTTTTCTTTTAAAATGTTTATCTATAATTTTTTGATGAAAAATAATTTACATAAATTATATGTGTGTAACTCATAAATTATTTTTTAATTAATATTTATATAAAAATAAACAAATAATTAATTAAAATAAATATTTAAAATTATAATTAAAAATAATGAGATTTATTATTTATTATTTAGGGTATACCGGTCTAATTTAAATTAGATCTTTCTTACTAATAATTTATTTTGTAATTAATATTTCTATAAAAATAAATTGAAAATTAATTAAAATAAAAATTTAAAATTATATTGAATAAAAAATAAAATGATATGTATTATTTATTATTAATGTATACTAGTTTAATGGTTTAAGTATTTAGAGGTTTTGTCTTTTAGGAGTTTAGCGATTTAGGTTTTTAGGCATTTAGTGGTTTATTGGTTTTATTTAATCGATAAAATAACGAAAACAAATTTTGTAATTTTTTCTCATTTTCTTAGGTTATAACCTTTGAAAATATAATAATATTTATAATTTTTTGAAATGTGAATACAATAATTAGTTATAATAATATTAATAATTATATATGATATAAATTCAATATAAATAATTTTATTGATATATTTTATAATAATGATCAAAAATTAAATTAATAAACTATTAATAATAAGATAGATATTAATTTAAAAATATTTACAAAACCCAAATTGATTCAAAATTAAAGTAAAATATATAACTGGATAATAATTTTTAATTTTAAAATTTTTACTTCTTTTTTAAGCGTATATATATTTTTTGATTAAAAATAAATTATTTTAATTATATTTGTCATACTCATAATTTATTTTGTAATAAATATTTCTATAAAAATAAACTAACAAATAATTATAATGAATATATAAACTATAATAAATAGAAATTAAAATTAGATTTATTAATTATTATGTATTATATAGCAGTTTAATGGTTTATGTATTTAGGTATTACTGGATTTAGGTGTTTACTAATTTAATTGTGTATGCATTTAGTGGTTTATAGGTTTTATTTAAAAAATAAAATAACAAAAATTTATTTTTATTATTTTTTGATATTTTCAAAGGTTATAACCTTTGAAAATATAATAATCCTTAAATTTTTTTCAAAAGTGAATTCAATATTTAGTTATAATAATCAATATATTTATATATCATATTTCAACATAAACAATTTTAGTGATAAATATTCTAATAAATATCAAAAAATAAATTAATAATCTATTATTAATAAGATAGATATCAATTAAAATATAATTTCAAAACATAAAATGATTCATAAACAAAGCAAAATATATTAGTATATAATAATTTTTTGTTTTGAATTTTTTTTAAAAGTTTATTTATATTTTTTTGTAAAAAATAATTTACATATATTATATTTGTCTAACTCATAATTTATTTTTTAATTAATAATTATATAAAAATAAAAAATTAATAAATTAAAATGAATATTAGAAATTATAATGAAAATAAAATGAGATTTATTATTTATTATTTAGAGTATACCGGTTTAATTTAAGTTATATATGTCTCACTAATAATTTATTTTGTAATTAATATTTCTATAAAAATAAACTAATAAATAATTAAAATAAAAATTTAAAATTATACTGAATAAAAATTAAAATGAGATTTATGATTTATTATTAATGTATACCAGTTTAATGGTTTAAGTATTTTAAGGTTTTGACGTTTAGGAGTTTAGCGATTTATGTTTTTAGACATTTAATGATATATATGTTTTATTTAAACAATAAAATAACAAAAAAAATTGTAATTTTTTGTCATTTTGAAATGTTATAACCTTTGAAAATCTAATAATATTTAAAATTTTTTGAAATTTGAATACAATATTTAGTTATAATAATTTTAATAATTCTATATCATATAAAATAAATATAAATAATTTTATTGATAGATATTATTATAATGATCAAAATTAAATTAATAAACCATTAATAAAAAGTTAGTTATTAATTAAAAAATATTTACAAAACCCAAATTGATTCAAAATTAAAGTAAAATATAATAGTTGATAATAATTTTTAATTTTTAATAATACTTCTTTTATACTTATTTTAAAAGCGTATATATATTTTTTGATTAAAAATAAATTATTTAAATTATTTGTGTCGCACTCATAATTTATTTTGTAATAAAAATTTTTATAAAAATAAACTAATAAATAATTAAAAGGAATATTTACAATAATAATAAATTGAAATAAAAATTCAATTTATTTATTATTAAGTAGTATATAGCTGTTTAATGGTTATGTATTTAGGCATTACGGGGTTTAAGATTTTACTGATATAACTGTGTATGCATTTAGTGGTTTATATGTTTTATTTCAAAAATAAAATAACATAAAATTTATTTTTTTTATTTTTTGATATTTCCAAAGGATATAACCTTTGGAAATATAATAATTTTTAATTTTTTTCAAAAGTGAATTCAATATTTAGTTATAATAATCATTATATTTATATATCATATAAATTCAATATAAATAATTTTATTGATAAATATTCTAATAATGATCAAAAAATAAATTAATAAACAATTATTAATAAGATAGATATCAATTAAACTATTATTACAAAATCTAAAATGATTCAGGAGAGGAAAATATATTACTAAATAATAAATTTTAGTTTTTAAATTTTTTATTCTTTTTATAAGTTTATCTATATTTTTCGATGAAAAATAATTTATATAAATTATATTTGTCTAAATAATAATTTATTTTGTAATTAATATTTATATAAAAATAAACGAATAAATAATTAAAATGAATATTTAAAATTATAATGAAAAAAATAATATTGAGATTTATTATTTATTATTTAGGGTATATTAGTTTAAAAGGATTATCTTTTTAGGGTTTTAGAGATTTAGGAGTTATTTATTTAAGTGTTTAGGCATTTAGTGGTTTATAGGATTTATTTAAACAATGAAATATCAAACAAATTATTTTTGATATTTTCTCACATTTTCAAAGGTTATAATCTTTGAAAATATAATAATTCTAACATTTTTTAAAAAATGTGAATACAATATTTTGTAATAAAAATAATTATAATATATATAATCAAAACAAAATATAAAGAATTTTAATAATAGATATTAAATAAATTATCAAAAAATATATTAATATGCTAATTTTAATTTGATAGATATAAATTAAAATATAATTACAAAACCTAAAATTATTAAAAATCAAAGTAAAATTTATTACTAAATAATAATTTGTTGTTTTTTAGATTTTGCTTCTTTTTATAAACTTATATTTTTTTTTGATGAAAAATAAATTATTTAAATTAAATTTTTATCACTCATAATTTATTTTGTAATTAATATTTTAAGAAATTATTTAAATTATAATTAATGTTTACAAGTTAAAAGGTTTAAGTATTTAGGGGCTTTTGTGTTAAAACGTTTAGAGATTTAAGTGTTTAGGGATTTAGTGGTTTATAAGTTTTATTTAAATAATGATATAACATAAAATTTATTTTTTTTATTTTTTCTAATTTTTGAAGGTTATATCGTTTGAAAATATAATAATTTTTAAATTTTTTTCAGATGTAAATATAATATTTATTTATAATAATCTTCATAAATATTATTCATTTAAATTCAATATAAATAATTACATTGCTAGATATTATAATAATGATCAAAAAATAAATTAATAAACTATTATTAATAAATAGATATTATTTAAAAAGTATTTGCAAAATCTAAATTTATTCAAATCAAAGTAAAATATATTACTAAATAATAATTTTTTTTATGTTTTGCTTTTTTTAAAAGTTTTTATTTTTGTTAATAAAAATAAATTATTTAAATTATATTTGTCTTACTCATAATTTATTTTTTAATTTATAATTCTATAATAATAAACTAATAAATAATTAAAATGAATATTTAAAATTATAATGAATACAAATAAAATTGAGATTTATTATTTATATTTCAAGATATACCGGTTTAATGGTTCAAGTATTTAGGTGTTTTGTGGTTTAGGAGTTTAGTGATTTAATTGTTTAGACCTTTAGTGATTTATAGTTTTTTTTAAAGAAAGAAAAAACAAAGAATTTAATTTTATGATTTTTTTAATATTTTGAAGGTTGTAACCTTTGAAAATATAATAATATTTAGTTTTTTTTAAATGTGAATATAATATTTAGTTATAATAATCGTAGTAGTTATATATAATGTAAACTCAATATAAATAATTTTATTGATAGATATTATAATAATGATCAATAAATAAATTAATAAACTTGTATTTATAAGAATAATATAAATTAAAATATAATTGGCAAATCTAAAATGATTCAAAATCAAAATAAGATATATTATTAAATAATAATTTTTTATTTTTAAAATTTTGCCTCTTTTTATCAGCATTTTTTTTATGAAAAATAAATTATTTAAATTATATATGTCCCACTAATAATTTATTTTGTAATTAATATTTCTATAAAAATTAACTGATAAATAATTAAAATGAATATTTAAAATTATAATGAATACTAATAAAACTGAGATTTATTATTTATTATTTAGACTATACTAATTTAATGTTTTAAGTATTTATGGGCTTTGGGGTTTAGGAATTTAAGTCATTTTAGTATTTAGTCATTTAGTGGTTTATAGGTTTTATATAAAAATTAAAATAACAAAAAAATTATTTTTGTTATTTTTTATCATTTTTGAAGGTTATAACCTTTGAAAATATAATAATTTTTAAATTTCTTTTTGAAAAGTGAATACAATATGAAGTTATAAAAATCATAATAATTATATATCATATAAATTCTATATAAACTATTTTATTGATATTTATTATAATAATGATCATAAAAAAGTAACCACCAATTATTAATAAGATAAATATTGTTTAAAATATATTTGTAAAACCTAAAATGACTCAAAATCAAAGTGAAATATTTTACTAAATATTAATTTTAAATTTTTAAATTTTTGTGTCCATTTATAAGCCTATATATTTTTTGATGAAAAATAAATTATTTAAATTATATTTGTCTCACTAATAATTTATTTTTTAAATAATATTTCTATAAAATTAAACTAATAAATAATTTAAATATATATTTAAAATTATAATGAATACTAATAAAAATGAGATTTATTATTTATTATTTAGGGTATAACTATTTAATTGATTAAGTTTTTTGTGGTTTTGGTGTTAATGAGTTTATTGATTTATATGTTTACACATTTTCGTGTTTATTGGTTTTATTTAATCAAATGAAATAACAAAAAATTCATTTTTATGAATTTTCGTGATTTTCAAAGGTTATGACCTTTAAAAATATAATAATTTTTTAATAGTTCTAAAATATGAATACAATACTTAGTTATAATAATCTTAATAATTATATTGTTGTAGATTCAATATAAAAAAATGTATTAATATATATTATAAAAATGATCAAAAAATAAATTAATAAACTATTATTAATAAGATAGATATTAATTAAAATATATTTGCAGAAACTAAAAGATTCAAAATCAGAGTAAAATATATTACTAAAAATAATTTTTTATTTTTAAATTTTTGATTCTTTTTATAAGCTTATAAATTTTTTTGATGAAGATAAATTATTTAAATTATATTTGTCTCATTCATAATTTTATTTTGCAATTAATATTTTTATATAAATAAACTAATAAATAATTAAAATGAATATTGAAATTATAATGAATCCAAATAAAAATGAGATTTATGATTAATTATTTAGGGTATACCTGTTTAATGGTTTAAGTATTTAGGAGTTTAGGAGTTTAGGAGTTTAGTGATTTAAGTGTTTAAGCATTTAGTAGTTTATATGTTTTATTTAAATAATTAATAACAAAAAAATTATTTTTCAATTTTTTATCAATTTTGAAGGTTATAACCTTTATAAATATAATAAATTTTAATTTTTTTTTTTCAAATGTGAATTCAATATTTAGTTATAATAAAATTAATAATTATATATCGTGTAAATTAAAAATAAACAATTTTATTCATAGATATTAATAAACTAAATATAAATATAATAATGATTAAAAAATAAATTAATAAACTTTTATTTATTGATAGATATTTATATATTATTTATAAAAACTTAAACCTTTAAAGATGGTTTAAATGTTTAAGTATTTAAGGGTTTTGGGTTTAAAAGTTTAATGATTTAAGCATTTAGGCATTTAGTAGTTTATAGGTTTTATATAAACAATAAAATGACAAAAAATTTATTTTTGTAATTTTATCTCATTTTCAAAGATGATAAGATTTAAAAATATAATAATTTTTAAATTATTTTCAAATGTAAATATAATATTTAGTTATAATAATCTTTATAATTATATATAATGTAAATTCAATATAAACAATTTTATTGATAAATATTTAATAATGAGAAAAAATAAATTAATAATCTATTATTAATAAGATAGATATCAATTAAAATATAATTACAAAACCTAAAATGATTCAGAAGCAAAGCAAAATATATTACTATATAATAATTTTTTGTTTTGAAATTTTTTTTTCTTTTAAAAAGTTTATCTATAATTTTTTGATGAAAAATAATTTATATAAATTAATTATGTCTAGCTCAATTTATTTTGTAATTAATATTTATATATAAATAAATAAATAATTAAAATGAATATTTAAAATTATAATGAAAAAAATAAGATTTATTATTTATTATTTAGTGATACTATTTTAATTTAAATTAGATCTGTCTCACTAATAATTTATTTTGTAATTAATATTTCTATAAAAATAAACTGATAAATAATTAAAATAAAAATTTAAATTTTACTAAATAAAAATTAAAATGAGATTTATGATTTATTATTAATCTATTCCAGTTTAATGGAATAAGTATTTAGAGGTTTTGTCGTTTAGGAGTTTAGCAATTTATGTTTTTAGGCTTTTAGTGGTTTATAGGTTTTATTTAAAAATTTAAATAACAATAAATATATTTTTATTATTTTTTGATATTTTAAAATGTTATAACCTTTCAAAATATAATAATTTCTAAATTTTTTTTAAAAGAGAATACAATCTTTAGTTATAATAATAATTATATTTATATATCATATAAATTCAATATAAACAATTTTATTGATAAATATTCTAATAATGATCAAAAAATAAATTAGTATTCTATTCAGAAGCAAAGAAAAATGTAGTACTATATAATAATTTTTTGTTTTTATAATTTATTTAATAAGTTTATCTATATTTTTTTGATTAAAAATAATATATATAAATTATATTTGTCTAACTCAATTTATTTTGTAATTAATATGTATATATAAATAAAAAAAATAAATATTTAAAATGAATATTAAAATTATAATGAAAAAAAAAATAAAATTTATCATTTATTATTTAGGGATACCGGTTTAATTGAAATTATATCTGTCTCACTAATAATTTATTTTGTAATTAATATTTCTATAAAAATAAACTGATAAATAATTAAAATAAAATTTTAAAATTATACTGAATAAAAATTAAAATGAGATTTAAGATTTATTATTAATGTATACCAGTTTAATTGTTTAAGTATTTAGTAGTTTTGTCGATAAAAGTTTAGTGATTTATGTTTTTAGGCTTTTAGTGGTTTATAGGTTTTATATAAAAAAATAAAATAACAAAAAAATTTTCTATAATTTGTTATCATTTTAATAGGTTATAACCTTTGAAAATATAATAATATTTACAATTTTTTGAAATGTGAATACAATATTTAGTTATAATAATATTAATTATTATATATCATATAAATTCAATAGAAACAATTTTATTGATAGATAATATAATAATGATCAAAAATTAAATTTCTAAACTATTAATAAAAAGATAGATATTAATTAAAAAATATTTACAAAATCCAAATTGATTCAAAATTAAAGTAAAATATATTACTGGATAATAATTTTTAATTTTTAAATTTTTACTTCTTTTATAAGCGTATATTTTTTTAATAAAAATAAATTAATTAAATTATATTTGTCACACTCATACTTTATTTTGTTATAAATATTTCTATAAAAATAAACTAATAAATATTTAAAATGAATATTTAAAATTATTATAAATAGAAATAAAAATTAGATTTATTAATTATTAAGTATTATATAGAAGATTAATGGTTTATGTATTTAGGCATTACGGGGTTTAGAGTTTACTTATTTAACTGTGTATGCATTTAGTGGTTTATAGTTTTTATTTAACAAAAAAAATAAAAAAAATATTATTTTTATTATTTTTTGATATTTTAAAAGGTTATAACCTTTGAAATTATAATAATTTTTAAAATTTTTCAAAAGTGAATAAATATTTATTTATAATAATCATAAGAATTATATATCATATAAATTCAATATAAATAATTTTATTGATAGATATTCTAATAATTTTCAAAAAATAAATTAAAAATCTATTATGAATAAGATTGATATTACTTAAAATATAATATCAAAACCTAAAATGATTCAAGAGCAAAGCAAAATATATTACTTAATAATAATTATTTGTTTTTAAATTTTTATTCTTTTTATTAGCTTATCTATTTTTTGATGAAAAATAATTTTTATAAATTATATTTTTAACTCATAATTTATTTTATAATTAATATATATATATAATTAAAAAACGAAACAATCAAAATGAATTTTTAAATTATAATGAAAAAAATAAAAAAAGGAGATTTATTATTTAGGATATACCCGTTTAAATGATTATCTATATAGGGGTATCGGGATTTTGTAGTTTAGTTATTTAAGTGTTTAGGCATTTAGTGATTTATAGTTTTATTTAAATAATGAAATTATAAAAAAAATATTTTTTTTTATTTTTTCAAATGTTCAAAGGTTATAATCTTTGAAAATATAAGAATTTTAAAATTTTTTTCAAAATAATACAATATTTAGTTATAATAATTATTAAATTTATATATCATTGAAATTAAATATAAATATTTTTATTGATAAATTTCTAATAATGATCAAAAAATAAATTAATAATCTATTATTAATAAGTTATATATCAATTAAAATATAATTACAAAACCTTAAATGATTTATTAACAAAGTAAAATATATTACTATCTAATAATTTTTTGTTTTTAATTTTTTTCTTCTTTTAATAAGTTTATCTATATTTTTTTTGCTAGAAAAATAATTTATATAAATTATATTTTTCTAAATTATAATTTATTTGTAATTAATATTTATATAAAAATAAACAAATAAATAATTAAAATGAATATTTAAAATTATAATGAAAAAAATAAAAATGATATTTATTATTTATTATTTAGGATATACATGTTTAAAAAATTTATCTATTTAGAGTTTTCGAGATTTAGAAGTTATTGATTTAAGTATTTAGGAATTTAATGGTTTATAGCTTACATTTTAAACAATTAAATAATAAAAAAATATTTTTTGATACTTTTTTCAAATTTTCAAATGTCATAACATTTGAAAATATGATTATTTTAAAATTTTTTAAAAATCTGAATACAATATTTAGTAATAATAATTATAATCACTATATATAATATAAACTAAATATAAACAATTTTATTGATAATATTATATCAATTATCAAAAATTAAATTAATAAACTATTATTAATATGATCGATATAAATTAAAATATAATTTAAAAACCTAAAATGATTCAAAATCAAAGTAAAATTTCTTACTAAAAATTTTTTTTTAGTTTTTGTATCATTTATAAGCTTATATATTTTTTTGATGAAAAATATATTATTTAAATTATATTTGTCACTCATAATTTATTTTGTAATTAATATTTCTATAAATTATTTAAAATATATTTAAGGTTTACGACTTAAAATGTTTAGGTATTTAGGGGCTTCGAGGTTTAGGAGTTTAGAGATTTTTGAATTTAAGCATTTAATGGTTTATAACTTTTATTTAAACAATGATATAACAAAAAATTTATTTTTGTTATTTTTTTTCATTTTTTAAGGTTATAACCTTTGAAAATATAACAATTTTTAAATTTTTTTTATATGTGAATACTATATTTAGTTATGATAATCTTAATAATTATATATCATGTTAATTCAATATAAACAATTATATTGATAGATATTATATTAATGATCAAAAAATAAATTAATAAACTATTCTTAATAAGATAGATATTATTTAAAATATATTTGTAAAATGTAAATTTATTCAAAATCAAAGTAAAATAAATTACTAAATAATAAACCTTTTGATGTTTTGCTTCTTTTTATAAGTATATATTTATTGTTCTTAAAAGTATATTATTTTAATTATATTTGTCTTCCTCATAATATATTTTGTAATTTATAATTCTATAAATATAAACTAATAAATAATTAAAATGAATATTTAAAACTATAATGAATACAAATAAAATTGGGATTTATTATTTATTATTCAGGATATACTAGTTTAATAGTTTAAGTATTTAAGTGTTTTGGGGTTTAGTGATTTAAGTGTTTAGGACTTTAGTGATTTATAGTTTTTATTTAAAGAATTAAAAAATAAAAAATTAAATTTTTTGATTTTTTTTAATTTTTGAAGGTTATAGCCTTTGAAAATATAATAATTTTTAATTTTTTTTAAATGTTAATATAATTTTTAGTTATAATATTCTTAATAATTATATATAATGTAAACTCAATATAAATAATTTTTTTAATAGATATTATAATAATGATCAATAAAAAATTAATAAACTATTATTAATAAGAATGATATAAATTAAAATATGATTGCAAAAACTAAAATGATTCAAAATCAAAATAAAATATATTACAAAATAATAAATTTTTGTTTTTAAAATTTTGCCTCCTTTTATAAGCACATATATTTTTTTAATAAAAAATAAATTATTTAAAATAGATCTGTCTCACAAATAATTTATTTTTTAATTAATATTTCTATAAAAATAAACTGATAAATAATTAAAATAAAAATTTAAAATTATACTTAATAAAAATTAAAATGAGATTTATGATTTATTATTATTGTATACCAATTTAATAGTTTAAGTATTTAGAAATTTTGTCATCTAGGAGTTTAGCGATTTATGTTTTTAGGCATTTAGTGGTTTATAAGTTTTATTTAAACAATGATATACAAAAAATTTATTTTTATTATTATTTTTTAATTTTAAAGGTTGATAACCTTTGAAAATATAATAATTTTTAA
>JAREIK010003509.1:0-23390 GCA_029783825.1 Sapria himalayana | reverse complement strand
TAATTATTTATTTGTTTATTATATATATATATTAATTACAAAATAAATTATGAGATAGCAAATATAATTTATATAAATTATTTTTAATCGAAAAATATAGATAAACTTATAAAAAGAATAAAAAATTTAAAAGTAAAATTTATATATATAGTAATTTATTTGCTTTCCTTCTAAATCATTTTAGATTTTGTAATTATATTTAATTGATATCTAACTTATTAATAATTTATTTTTGATCATTATTAGAATATTATCAATAAAATTGTTTATATTGACTTTATATGATATATAAATATAATGATTATATAACTAAATATTGAATTCACTTTTGAAAAAAATTTAAAAATTATTATATTTCCAAAGGTTATAACCTTTGGAAATATGAAAATATAATAAAATAAATTTTATGTTATTTTATTTTAAAATAAAACCTATAAACACTAAATGCATACACTGTTAGATAAGTAAACTACAAACCCCATAATGCCTAAATACATAAACCATTACACCGCTATATACTACTTAATAATTAATAAATTGAATTTTTATTTCAATTTATTATTATTTTAAATATTCAGTTTATTATTTATTAGTTTATTTTATAGAATTTTATTAACAAATAATTTATGATGCGACACATAATAATTTAAATAATTTATTTTAAATCAAAATAATATATACACTTTTAAAGAAGTATAAAAGAAGTATTATTAAAAAAAAAATTTATTATTAACTAATATATTTTACTTTAATTTTGAATGAATTTGGGTTTTGTAAATATTTTTTAATTAATATCTATCTTAGTATAAATAGTTTATTAATTTAATTTTTAATTATTATTATAATATCTATCAATAAAATTGTTGTATTTATTTTATATGATATAGAATTATTAAAATTATTATAACTAAATATTGTAGTCAAATTTCAAAAAATTTTAAATATTATTAGATTTTCAAAGGTATAAATTCAAAATGACAAAAAATTACAATTTTTTTGTTATTTTATTGTTTAAATATAACCTATAAATCACTAATACTTAAAAACAAAAAACCGCTAAACTTATAAATGACAAAACCTCAAAATATTTAACCATTAAACTGGTATATATTAATAATAAATCATAAATCTCATTTTAATTTTTACAGTATAATTTTAAATTTTATTTAATTATGTATCAGTTTATTTTTATAGAAATATTAATTACAAAATAAATTATAAGTGAGAGAGATCTAAATTAAATAATTTATTTTTCATAAAAAAATGATATATGCTTATAAAAAGAGTCAAAATTTTACAAACAAAAATTTATTATTTAATAATATATTTTATTTGATTTGAATCATTTTAGATTATGCAATTATATTTAATTTAAATCATTCTTATGAATAATTGTTTATTAATTTTTATTATAATTATTATAATATCTATTAATAAAATATTTATATTGAGTTTACATTATATATAATTATTAAGAATATTATAACTAAATATTATATTAACATTTAAATAAAATTAAAAATTATATATTTTCAAAGGTTATAATCTTCAAAAATTAAAAAAAAATTAACAAATTTAATTTTTTATTTTTTCATTCTTGTAAATAAAAACTATAAATCATAAAGTCCTAAATACTTAAATCATTAAACCCCTAAACATCTAAATACATAAACCATTAAACTAGTATATCCCGAATAATAAATATTAAATCTCAATTTATTTGTATTCATTATAATTTTAAATAATCATTTAATTATTTATTAGTTTATTTTTATAGAATTATAAATTAAAATAAATTATGTGGAAGACAATATAATTAAATAATTTACTATTAATAACAAAAATATAAACTTATAAAAAGAAGCAAACATCAAAAAGTTATTATTAGTATTATATTTACTTTGATTTGAATAAATTTACGTATGGAAATATATTTTAAAAAATATGTATCTTATTAATAATAGTTTATTAATTTATTTTTTGATCATAATATAATATTTATCAATATAATTGTTATATTGAATTAACATGATATATAATTAATAAGATTATGATAACTAACTATAGTATTCACATATAAAAAAAATTTAAAATTATTATATTTTAAAAGGTTATAACCTTCAAAATGAGAAAAAATAACAAAAATAAATTTTTGTTATATCATTGTTTAAATAAAACTTCTAAAGCATTAAATACCTAGATTCATAAATCTCTAAACTCTTAAACTCCGAAGCTCCTAAATACCTAAACCTTTAAACTCGTAAACCTTAAATATAATTTAAATAATTTATAGAAAGATTAATTACAAAATAAATTATTAGTGACACAAATAAAATTTAAATAATATATCTTTCAATAAAAAAATATATAAGCATATAAAATGATGCAAATACAAAAAAAATAATTATTTAGTAATAATTTTTACTTTGATTTTGAATCATTTTAGGTTTTTTAATTATATTTTAATTTATATCTATCATATTAATAATAGTTTATTAATTTATTTTTTGATAATTGATATAATATTTATCAATAAAATTTTTATATTTATTTTATATTATATATAGTTATAATTATTATTATTACTAAATATTATATTCACATTTTTAATAAATTTTAAAATTATTATATTTTCAAATGTTATGACATTTTAAATTTTGAAAAAATATCAAAATAAATTTTTTGTTATTTCATTGTTTAGATAAAAGTTATAAACCAATATATCCCTAATACTTAAATCAATAACTTTGAAATCTCGAAAACCCTAAATAGATTAATTTTTTAAACACGTATATCCTAAATAATAAATAAAAATTCTCATTTTTATTTTTTTCATTATAATTTTAAATATTCATTTTAATTATTTATATGTTTATTTTTATATAAATATTAAATACAAATAAATTATAAGTTAAAAAATATAATTTATATAAATTATTTTTCAACAAAAAAAATATAGATAAACTTATTAAAAGAAGAAAAAAATTAAAAACAATAAATTATTATATAGTAATATATTTTACTTTGTTTCTGAATCATTTTAGGTTTTGTAATTATATTTTAATTGATATCTAACTTATTAATATTAGATTATTAATTTATTTTTTGATCATTATTAGAATATTTTTCAATAAATATATTTATAATTAATTTATATGATATATAAATTTAATTATTATTATAACTAAATATTGTATTCACTTTTGAAAAAAATTTTAAAATTATTATATTTTCAAAGATTATAACCTTTTAACAAGTGAAAAAATAAAAAAAAAATATTTTTTTTATTATTTCATTGTTTAAATAAAACCTATAAATCACTAAATGCCTAAACACTTAAATTACTAAACTACAAAATCCTGATACTTCTATATAGATAATCATTTAAAAAGGTATCCCCTAAATAATAATTAATATATCTCATTTTTATTTGTTTTCATTTTAATTTAAAAAATTCATTTTGATTGTTTAGTTATATATATATATATATATATTAATTATAAAATAAATTATAAGTTAAAAATATAATTTATAAAAATTATTTTTAATCAAAAAATAGATAAGCTTATAAAAAGAATAAAAATTTAAAAACATATAATTATTATTAGGTAATATATTTTGATTTGCTTTTGAATCATTTTAGGTTTTGATATTATATTTTAAGTAATATCAATATTATTCATAATATATTTTTAATTTATTTTTTGATAATTATTAGAATATCTATCAATAAAATTGTTTATATTGAATTTATATGATATATAATTATTATGATTATTATAAATAAATATTTATTCACTTTGAAAAAATTTAAAAATTATTATATTTTCAAAGGTTATAAACTTTGAAAATATCAAAAAATAATAAAAATAATATTTTTTTTTATTTTTTTTCTTAAATAAAACCTATAAACCACTAAATACATACACAGTTAAATCAATAAACTCCTAAATCCCGTAATGTTTAAATACATAAACCATTAAACTGATATATGCTACTTAATAATTAATAAATCTAATTTTATTTCTATTTATTATAATTTTAAATATTCACTTTAATTATTTATTAGTTTATTTATATTAAACTATTTATTACAAATAAAAGTATGAGTGCGACAAATATAATTTAATTAATTTATTTTTAATAATAAAAAATATACGGTTCTAAAAGAAGTAAAAATTTAAAAATTAAAAATTTTTATCCAGTAATATATTTTACTTTAATTTTGAATCAATTTGGGTTTTGTGAATATTTTTTAATTAATATCTATCTTTTTATTTATAGTTTATTAATTTAATTTTTGATCACTATTATATTATCTATCAATAAAATTGTTTAAAATGAATTTATATAATATATAATTATTAATAATATTAAAACTAAATATTGTATTCACATTTCAAAAAATTGTAAATATTATTATATTTTCACAGGTTATAACCATTGTAATTGATAACAAATTATATAAATTTTTTTTGTTATTTTATTTTTTTATATAAAACTGATAAACCACTAAAAGAATATAAACATAAATCGCTAAACTCCTAACGACAAAACCTCTAAATACTTAACTATTAAACTAGTATACAATAATAATTAATCTATAATCTCATTTTAATTTTTATTCAGTATAATTTTAAATTCTTATTAAATTATTTATCAGTTTATTTTTATAGAAATATTTATTACGAAATTAATTATTAGTGAGATGGATCTAATTTAAATTAAACCAATATCCCTAAATAATAAATAATAAATCTCATTTTTTTTCATTATAATTTTAATTATTTAATTTAATTATTTTTTTGTTTATTTATATATAAATATTAATTACAAAATAAATTATGAGTTAGACAAATATAATTTATATAATTTATTTTTCATTAATAAAATATAGATAAACTTATTAAAAGAAGAAAAGATTCAAAAACAAAAAATTATTATATAGTAATATATTTTTCTTTGCTTCTGAATCATTTTATATTTTGTAATTGTATTTTAATTAAGATCTATTTTATTATTAATGGATTATAAATTTACTTTTTGATCATTATTAGAATATTTATCAATAAAATTGTTTATATTGAATTTATATAATATATAAATATAATGATTAGTATAACAATATATTGTATTTACAATTGAAAAAAAATTAAAAATTATTATATTTTCAAAGGTTATAACCTTTGAAAATATCAAAAAATAATAAAAATAATTTTTTTGTGATTTTATTTTTTAAATAAAACCTATAAACCACTCAATGCTAGGGGTGCTCATGGGACGGGACGTGATGGGGATTACAAATCTCTAGTCACTTCCCACAGTTGGGAAATTTTTTTTTGAAGATCCAGACCCTCCCATAGGTTGAAAATATGGGGATAGGACGGGACGAAGATCAGGTATTTTGGGTAAGATAAAACGGTTCTGGGACGGAACGGAGTTCTGATATTTTTTTTCAATTTATTTTCTTCAAACCGGCCAAGTTAGTTCATGACGAAACCTTTTGTTGTACCATTTATCATTCCTTAGTTATGTATCTTTCAAACACAAATTGGGACAATTTTGTTTTGTCAAATAGGCTGAATACCACAAACGAGTTCTATTACCTTGTCAAAAGCTTTGATGTGCAGAAAAGGATAGAAATATTAAATACAACGGGACCGAGTTGTGTGCTTAATTTGGTTCTTTGTTTTTTCACAAGTTGGCTTTGTCCAGCCGAGTGAAAATTAACCATAATTGTAAAACTAAATTTTTTAAACAATACTTAAAATATTAAGGAATAGATAAAGATGACCACAAACATTGGTAGCAGTAATTACTACTTAAGTAATTGCTAAAATTAGGCAACTTAATATAAAAAAAATACAACAAATAACAACCATGATAATAATCATTTCAAAGGTCCATCCCGGAACAGCAACAAAAATCCAAACCTAATTAATTATCTCTTCTACAAGTCCTCCCTTTTCTTCCTCCACTATAGAAGGACAACCAAAGATGAAAACATGTTAATCTTGTAGACATAAATTTCTAAGATGGAAGCGTAATAAAAAAACAAAATATTACCTTATAAAATTTAATACACTCATTCAAATTTAGTTGGCCAACTATAGTTTGAAGAATATTTGGATCTTGTGACCCCTTTGAAAATTGGAATTGAACCATATTTTTTTTAAATTGAATGAATAAAATAAGTAAAAGTGAAATTAAAATTTACAAGATTTGTATGCTAACCTGATTCATTATCATCAAGGTCTTGAACTAATTCTTCAAGTCCAATAGGTTTGTTTGAGCTTCTCAAACAATCTTGTAGACATATGAGAACTTCAGTTGTAATAGGTGTTAAAGAACTCCTAAATTTATCTAAAGTTATCCCCCCAATGCTAAATGTAGATTCATAGACCACAGTAGATTCTTGGATAGCAAATACATCTCTTGCTACATTTTCCAAAGAAGGATACCTATACTCATTTACCTTCCACCAGTTTAGAAGATCAAAATCAATTCTATTTTTTTCAAGTTTGTCCTCCAAGTACCTATCCAACTCTTCCAAAGCTGCAACTTCTTGTTCTTTCTCAAATTCAAAAAAATAATCATCAACATAAGTATCACTACCAATCAAAGAAACCATCATTTATCTTCAACACAGTAGAAGAGAAATCATCTTCTTTTGATTCATCTTCAATTAAATCTTTATAATCATCCATCATCTCATTTAAAGCATTTATAACTTTGTTCACCAAAATTTTAGCCAATTCTTCTCCATAAAGCTAAGTGTACTTAACCTTGAGATATTTGACCTTATATCTAGGATCCAACTTTACTGCTACAAAAAGCATAATATTTGTTGACTGAAGAGAACCCCAATATTTGTTGAATTTATGCATCATTTTCATACCCATTTCAGACACCATTGTATCTCTACTATTTTCACAATGCTCAATTTTTATTCAAAATTCGAATAATCTCAGGAAAATAAACACAAGAGGTAGAATATTATGAGCCAGAAAATTTACAAGTTACCTCATAAAAATTTTTTAAGAAATGAGCCAAAATTTTGGCGTTTGTTCTGTCTCTCTCAGTTGGAATGTTTGAACAAAACTCCTTCAAAAAAATTTTGTCTTTGTCCTCCAACTTATCAAATTCTTTTTGATATTTTATATCAGTTTGTAGCATCAAATAAGTTGAATTTCATATTGTAGGAGAATCTAATTGCGATGAAGATCCATATGTCAAGTATGCTTCTTCAACACATAACTTAGACATATCTAATCTTTTAGGACTGCTCCTCACATATTTCACCACACCTCTAATTTTTTAGAATAACACCCTCAACTACTGCAATGCCATCTCTGACAATTAAGTTTAGGATATGAGCAAAACATCTCTTATGAAAATGCTCGCCTCTCAAAGGTACAACATTTTTCTTCACAAGCCTTTTTTTCAATTGTTCAACTGCAACATCATTATTTGATGCATTGTCAAGAGTAATGCACATCAACTTTCTAAAACCCCATTCATTCATGCAAAACTCAATAGTATTTTTAATATTAACTACAGAATGACTTTTAATTACACAAAAGTTCAAAAGGCTTTTATGCAAATTCCATTGAGAATCAATGCAATGAACAGTCAAACATATATAATACAAATATTGATTGCTAGTCCAACTGTCGGTAGTCAATGAAACTCTTCAACAATGAGATGATATGATATCAAATAATGTCTTATTTTCCTTCATAAACAAAGAAAAACAATCCCTCAATATAGAGTGCCTAGATGGAATTTTAGATTGAGGCACACTAACTTCACAAAACTCTTTAAACTCATCCCTCTCAACAAAACAAAATGGCAATTAATCTTTTATGATCATTTTCACCAAAGCCTCCCGAACTAGTTGTTGATCAAATTGCCAACAAGTTAATTTGTTATTCTATGAACTAGTACATTTAGTGAAACTCAACAAAGATTGTGACTTGTCTTTACCTTTGTGAGCTTATATTAATTTTTTTTCGGTGGAAATTTCCTACGAGTCTCTATCAAGTATTTCCATAAACCTGAAGTACCTTGATTACTTTTTGCCATGTATTCTTTCCTACACCATATACAAGCTGCCCTACTAGTTTCATTTCCCTCTGAATCAACTAATATCTCATATGTTTCCAGCAAACTTATACTTTTTATGAGCTTGAGGTTCAGATATATCTTGACTTTTTTTTACAATTGGAATTGAAGAACCTGCCGTAACAATAGGAGGGTTCGTGAAAGGATGATGATTGGATTTACCACTACTTTGATCATTTGAGCTGTGATAATCTTCAATTTATTCTATTTTTCATTTACCTTTGGATTGTGCCATCTGCATTGCCATTAATTAATATGATATATTAAGCATAAATACATATAAATATTTCAAACAAGCAAGCTCTACAAAACTAACTGTAACACATTCAGCCTACTCATTCAGCCCAACCACAACACCACAACCAATACTCAACAAAATTGACTGGGTCACATAATAATAATAATAATTAATCACTCAATTCTCGTCAAAAAAACAAACCAAAAGGCTGGCATCTGAGACATGGTGGAGGCAACCAGAAGTGCGACGGACAAAGGCTGGACCTAACTGAACACGTTTGAAATGGCTTGAGGTGGCCTGGAACACGTCGGATCACCAATAGGTGCGTCGGAATTGGATGTGGAGTAGTAGAATTGGTGGCATCTTCATGTTATATATATATATATATATATATATATATATATATATATATATATATATATATATATATTCGTGGTTCGAGTATCAGTTTTTTAGGATGGGATGGTTCTAAATGATGGATATTGGTTAAGATATGGAACCATCCCAAAAGAACAAATACGTAACAGAATGGAATGAGAAAAGTCAAAGCCAACAGATTTTTCTCAGTCCCGATTCTTTCGGGACAAGACTTCGAGCCGGGTCATGAATCTCTGAGTCCCGTGAGTATCCCTACTAAATGCATATAAAGTTAAATCAGTAAACTTCTAAACCCCGTAATGCCTAAATACATAAACCATTAAACCGCTAAATAATACATAATAATTAATAAATCTATTTTTTATTGCAATTTATTATATTTTTAAATATTAATTTTAATTATTTATTTGTGTATTTATTTAGAATTATTTATTACAAAATAAATTATGAGTGGGACAAATATAATTTAAATAATATATTAATTATCTAATAAATATATACGCTTATAAAAGAAGTATAAATTTAAAAATTAAAAATTATTATCAAGCAATATAAGTTACTTTAATTTTGAATCAATTTGGGTTTTGTAAATATTTTTTAATTAATATCTATCTTAATATTAATAGTTTATTAATTTAATTTTTGATCACAATTAGAATATCTATCAATAAAATTATTTATATTAAATTTATATGATATATAATTATTAATATTATTATAACAAAGTATTCTATTAAAATTTCAAAAAATTTAAATTTTATTATATTTTCAAAAGTTATAACCTATGAAAATGATAAAAAATTTTTAAAATTTTTTTTGTTATTTTATTTTTTTAAATAAAACCTATAAACCACCAAAAGCTTAAAAACATAAATCGCTAAACTCCTAACGACAAAACCTCTAAATACTTAAATCATTAAACTGATATACATTAATAATAAATCATAAATCTCATTTTAATTTTTATTAAGTATAATTTTAAATTTTTATTTTAATTATTTATCAATTTATTTTATAGAAATTTAAATAACAAAATAAATTATTAGTGAGATAGATCTAATTTAAATTAAACCGGTTTCTCTAAATAAAAAATAATAAATCTCATTTTTTTTTCATTATAATAGTAAATATTCATTTTAATTATTTATTTGCTTATTTCTATATAAATATTAATTACAAAATAAATTGAGTTAGACAACTATAATTTATATAAATTATTTTTCATCGAAAAATTATTGATAAACTTTTTAAAAGAAAAAAAAAATTCAAAACAAAATTATTATTATATAGTAATATATTTTACTTTTCTTCTGAATCATTTTAGGTTTTGTAATTATATTTTAATTGATATTTATCTTATTAATAATAGATTATTAATTTATTTTTGATCATTATTAGAATATTTATCAATAAAATAGTTTATATTGAATTTATATGATAAATAAATAAAATGATTCTTATAACTAAATATTGTATTCAAATTTAACAAATATTTACAAATTATTAAATTTTCAAAGGTTATAACCTTTGAAAATATCAAAAAATAATAAAAATAATCTTTTTATCATTTTATTTTTTTAATAAAACCAATAAACCACTAAACGCATACACAGTAAAATTAGTTAACTCATAAACCTCATAATGCCTAAATACATAAACCATTAAACCGCTATATACTACTTAATAATTAATAAATCTAATTTTTATTTCTATTTATTATAATTTTAAATATTCATTTTAATTATTTATTAGTTTATTTTTATAAAAATATTTATTACAAATTACATTATGAGAGCGACATATATATTTTAATTAATTTATTTTTAATCAAAAAAAAATATATGATTATAAAAGACGTAAAAATTTAAAAATTTAAAATTATTATCCAGTAATATATTTTACTTAAATTTTTAATCAATTTGGGTTTTGAAAATATTTTTTAATTAATATCAATTTTTTATTAATAGTTTATTAATTTAAATTTAGATCATTTTTATATTATCTATTAATAAAATTTTTTATATTGAATTTATATGATATATAATTATTAATATTATTATAACTAAATATTATATTCACATTAAAAAAATTTTAAATATAATTATATTTTCAAAGGTTATAACCTATGAAAATGTGAAAATTTTATAAATTTTTTTTTATTTTATTGTTTAAATAAAAACTATAAACCACTAAATACCTAAAAACATAAATTGCTAAACTCCTAAACTTCAAAACTTTTAAATACCTAAACTATTAAAAAGGTGTACATTAATAAAAAACCATAAATCTCAATTTAATTTTTATTAAGTATAATATTAAATTTTTATTTTAATTATTTATCAGTTTATTTTTATAGAAATATTAATTACAAAATAAATTATTAGTGAGACAGATCTAATTTAAATAATTTATATTTCATCAAAAAAAATTTATATCCTTATAAAAAGAGGCAAAATTTAAAAAAAAAATTTATTATTTAGTAATATATTTCATTTTTATTTTGAATAATTTTAGATTTTGCAATTATATTTTAATTTATATCATTCTTATTAATAATAGTTTATTAATATTTTATTGATCATTATTATAAAATATATTAATAAAATTATTTATATTGAGTTTACGTTATATATAATTATCAAGATTATTATTACTGAATATTATATTCACATTTAAAAAAAATTAAAAATTATTATATTTATAAAGGTTATAACCTTCGAAATTTAATAAAAAACAAAAAATTAAATTTTTTGTTTTTTCATTCTTTAAATAAAAACAATAAATCACTAAAGGCCTAAACACTTAAATCACTAAACCCCAAAACACCTAAATACTTAAACCATTAAACTGGTATATCTTGAATAATAAATAATAAATCTCTATTTTATTTGTATTCATTATAATTTTAAATATTCATTTTAATTATTTATTTGTTTATTTTTATAGAATTATAAATTAAAAATAAATTATGAGGAACACCAATATAATTTAAATAATTTACTTTTAATAAAAAAAAATATAAATTTTAAAAAGAAGCAAAATATCAAAGAAAGTATTATTTTGTAATATATTTTACTTTGATTTTGAATAAATTTATGTTTTGCAAATATATTTAAAATAATATCTATGTTATTAAGAATAGTTTATTAATTTATTTTTTGATCATTAATATAATATATTTCAATATAATTGTTTATATTGAATTTACATGATATATAATTATTAAGATTATAATAACTAAATATAATATTCACATATAAAAAAAATTTAAAAACTTTTATATTTTCAAAGTTTATAACCTTCAAAAATGAGAAAAAATAACAAAAATAAATTTTATGTTATATAATTGTTTAAATACATCTTATAAACCATTAAATGCCTAAATACATAAATATTTATGCTCCTAAACCCTAAAGCCCCTAAATACTCAAACCTTTAAACTCGTAAACCTTAAATATAATTTAAATAATTTATAGAAATATTAATTACAAAATAAATTATGAGTGATAGAAATATAATTTAAATAAAATATTTTTCATCAAAAAAACATATAAGCTTATAAAATGATGCAAAAATAAAAAAAATTATTATTTCGTAATAAATTTTACTTTGAATTTGAATCATTTTAGGTTTTTTAATTATATTTTAATTTATATCTATCATATTAATAATAGTTTATTTATTTATTTGTTGATAATTGATATAATATCTATCAATAAAATTGTTTATATTTAGTTTATATTATATATAGTTATAATATTTAGTATTACTAAATATTGTATTCACATTTTTAAAAAATTTTAAAATTATTATATTTTCAAATTTTATAACCTTTGAAAATTTGAAAATATATCAAAAATAAATTTTTTGTTATTTCATTGTTTGAATAAAACCTATAAACCATTAAATGCCTAAATACTTAAATCAATAACTTCTAAATCTCGAAAACCCTAAATAGATAAATTTTATAAACATGTATATCCTAAATAATAAATAATAAATCTCATTTTTATTTTTTTCATTATAATTTTAAATATTCATTTTATTTATTTATTTGTTTATTTTTATATAAATATTAATTACAAAATAAATTATAAGTTATACAAATATAATTTATATAAAATTTTTTTCAACAAAAAAATATAGATAAACTTTATAAAAGAAGAAAAAAATTAAAAACAAAAAAATATTATATAGTAATATATTTTGCTTTGTTTCTGAATCATTTTAGGTTTTGTATTTATATTTTAATTGATATCTAACTTATTAATAATAGATCATTAATTTATTTTTTGATCATTATTAGAATATTTTTCCATAAAAATGTTTATATTGAATTTATATGATATATAAATTTAATAATTATTTTAACTAAATATTGTATTCACTTTTGAAAAAAGTTTTAAAATTTTTATATTTTCAAAGATTATAACCTTTGAACATGTGAAAAGATAAAAAAAACATTTTTTTGTTATTTCATTGTTTAAATAAAACCTATAAATCACTAAATGTCTAAACACTTAAATCACTAAACTACAAAATCCCTATACCTCTATATAGATTATCGTTTAAACCGGTATACCCTAAATAATAATTAATAAATCTCATTTTTATTTGTTTTCATTATAATTTAAAAAATTCATTTTGATTGTTAATTTTTTTAATTATATATATATATATTAATTATAAAATAAATTATGAGTTAAAAATATAATTTATAAAAATTATTTTTCATTAAAAAATAGATAAACTTATAAAAAGAATAAAAATTTTAAAAAAATTTTTATTATTAAGTAATATATTTTACTTTGCTTTTGAATCATTTTAAGTTTTGATATTATATTTTAAGTAATATCAATCTTATTCATAATAGATTTTTAATTTATTTTTTGATAATTATTAGAATATCTATGAATACAATTGTTTATATTGAATTTATTTCATATATAATTATTATGTTTATTATAAATAAATATTGTATTCACTTTTGAAAAAAATTTAAAAATTATTATATTTTCAAATGTTTTAATCTTAAAAAATGAGAAAAAATACAAAAAATAAATTTTTTGTTATTTCTTTTTTAAATAAAACCTTTAGCCCACTAAATGTTTACTTACTTAAATCAGTAGCTCATAAAACCCGAAACCCCTAAATACATAAACCTTATAACAGCTGTATACTACTTAATAAATAATAAATCTCATTTTTATTTCTATTTATTATAATTTTAAATATTCATTTTTATTATTTATATTTTAATTTTTAGTAAAATTAATTACAAAATAAATTTCAAGTGAGACAGATATTATTTAAATAATTTATTTTTAATCATAAAAGAATATAAGTTTATAAAAAGATGGAAAAATTTAAAAATTAAATATTATTATTTAGTAATATATTTTTATTTGATTTTGAATTATTTTGTGTTATGTAAATAAATTTTAATTAATATTTATATTATTAATAATAGTTTATTAATTTAATTTTTGATCATTATTATAATATCTATCATTAAAATTATTTATATTGAATTTATATGATATATAATTAATAACATTAATATAATTATACATGGTATTCACATTTCAAAAGATTTTAAAAATTATTTTATTTTTAAAGGTAATAACCTTTGAAAATCTAAAAAAAATCAAAAAAAAAATTTAATTTTTATTATATAAATAAAACCTTTATACCACTAAATGTATAAAAACATAAATTGCTAAACTCTTAAATGACAAAACTTCTAAATAATCGATCCATTAAACCGGTATACCATATATAATTGTTGGACAATTGTGATTCCATGGTAGTGAGATTGAGATACAGAAACATAGAAATAATAGAAAACAAGCAATATATATATCCCAATTCAACAACCATCCATGATAGAGTCAAAAAATGAAAAATAAACACCGAAAATAATGGGGTTTGCTAGTCGCTCAGTACGACTACCTAAATCCGCCAGAAAATGCTTATGCATTACAGATTAAAGTAACAGAAATGTCTTACAGTATGTACCACACAGAATAGTCGTGATAAATCGCACATAGAGAAGAGAGAGAGATGATGAACAGTTACACGGGTCCAAAAACAGCCACCTGAAAATGAATTTCAAAACATTTTATATTAAAATTTCTCTCGGTTCATTTAAGCAGAGCGGGCCGGATCATGAGATGGGTCAGGCTCTGCTCCAATTTCAGCCCGCTGTCCGGTCAGTGAGACATCCATTATTGTGCTACTACTGCATCCTCGGCCTCTTAATATTTCCTTTCCTGCACTTACATTAAAATATTAAAAAATAAAGAATATTAGGTTGTACAAACAGATTATCAAAAAATAAATTACATATACCGCAATAATAAATCTTAAATCTCATTTTAATTTGTATTCATTATAATTTTAAATATTCATTTTAAATATTTATTAGTTTATTTTTTATATAAATATTAATTACAAAATAAATAATAAGTCAGACAAATATAATATTAATAATCTACTTTTAATAAAAAAAATATAATCTTATAAAAAGAAGTAAAAATTTAATAACAAAAAATTATTATATAGTTTATTTTACTTTGATTTTGAATCATTTTAGCTTTTGTAATTATATTTTAATTTATAATTATCATATTAATTTTAGTTTATTAATATATTTTATGATAATTGATATCATATCTATCAATAAAATTATTTATAATTAGTTTATATTATATATAATTATAATGATTATTATTACTAAATATTTTATTCACATTTTAAAAAAATTTTAAAATTATTATATTTTCAAATGTTATAACCTTTGAAAATGTGAAAAAATAACAAAAATATTTTTTTTATTATTTCATTGTTAAAATAAATCCTATAAACCACTAAATACTTAAATCAATAACTTTTAAATCTCGAAAACCCTAAATAGGTAATCATTTTAAACCAGTATACCCTAAATAATAAATAATAAATCTCAATATTATTTTTTTAATTATAATTTAAAATATTCATTTTAATTATTTATTCGTTTATTTTTATATAATTATTAATTACAGAATAAATTGAGTTAGAAAAATATAATTTATATAATTATTTTTCATCAAAAAAATATAGATAAACTTTTAAATAGAAAAAAAATTCAAAACAAAAAATTATTATATAGTAATATATTTTTCTTTGTTTCTGAATCATTTTAGGTTTTGTAATTATATTTAAATTGATACCTATCTTATTAATAATAGAATATTAATTTATTCTTTGATCATTATTAAAATATTTATCAATAAAAATATTTATATTGAATTAATATGATATATAAATATAATTATTATTATAACTAAATATAGTATTAAATTTTGAAAAAAATTTAAAAATTATTACATTTTCAAAGGTTATAACCTTTGAAAATTTCAAAAAATAAATAAAATAAATTTTTTTATATTTTTATAGAAATAACACCTATAAACCACTAAATGTATACACAGTTAAATCAGTAAACTCCTAAACCCCGTAATGACAAAATACATAAACCATTAAACCACAATATACTACTTAATATTTAATAAATCTAATTTTTATTTCTATTTATTATAATTTTAAATATTCATTTTAAGTATTTATTATTTTATTTTTATAGAAATATTTATTACAAAATAAATTATGAGTTCGACAAATATAATTTAAAAAAATATATATGTTATAAAGGAAGTAAAAATTTAAAAATAAAAATTTTTTATCCATAAATATATTTTACTATAATTTTGAATCAATTTGGGTCTTGCAATTATTTTTTAATTAAAATCTATCTTAATATCAATAGTTTATAAATTTAGTTTTGATCATTATTATAATATATACCAATAAAATTGTTTATTGAATTTATATGATATATAATTATTAATATTATTATAACTAAGTATTGTATTCATATTTCAAAAAATTTTTAATATTATTATATTTTCAAAGGTTATAACCTATGAAAATGAGAAAAAATTATAACAAATTTTTTTGATATTTTATTTTTTTAAATAAAACGTATAAACCACTAAAAGCCTAAAAACATAATTCGCTAAAATCATAAATGAAAAAACATTTTAATACTTAAACCATTAATCTGGTATATAGTAATAATAAATCATAAATCTCATTTTAAATTTTATTCGGTATAATTTTAAATTTTTATTTTAATTATTTATCAGTTTATTTTTATAGAAATATTAATTACAAAATAAATTATTAGTGAGATAAATATAATTTAAATTAAAACACTATCCCTAAATAATAAATAATAAATTTCATTTTTTTTCATTATAATTGTAAATATTCATTTTAATTATTTATTTGTTTATTTATATATAAATATTAATTCCAAAATAAATTAGCCTAGACAAAAATAATTTATATAAATTATTATTTATCAAAAATTATAAAAAAAATCTTTAAAAGAAAAAAAATTTTCAAAACAAAAAATTATTATATAGTAATATATTTTGCTTTGCTTCTGAATCATTTTAGGTTTTGTAATTATATTTTAATTGATATCTATATTATTAATAATAGATTATTAATTTATTTTTTGATCATTATTAGAATATTTATCAATAAAATTGTTTATATTGAATTTACATGTTATATAATTATTAAGATTATTATAACTAAATATTAATTTTACATTTGAAAATAATTTAAAAATGATTATATTTTTAAAGGTTATCATCTTTGAAAATGAGATAAAATCACAAAAATAAATTTTTTGTTATTTTATTGTTTATATAAAACTTATAAACTACTAAATGCCTAAATGCTTAAATCATTAAACTCTTAAACCCCAAAACCCTTAAATACTTAAACATTTAAACCATCTTTAAAGGTTTAAGTTTTTATAAATAATATATAAATATCTATCAATAAATAATAGTTTATTAATTTATTTTTTATTCATTATTATATTTATATTTATATTTAGTTTATTAATATATATCAATAAAATTGTTTATTTTTAATTTACATAATATATAATTATTAAGTTTATTATAACTAGATATTGTGTTCACATTTGAAATAAATTTAAAAATTATTATATTTATAAAGGTTATAACCTTCAAAATTGATAAAAAATTTGAAAAATAATTTTTTTGTTATTTCATTATTTAAATAAAACATATTAACTACTAAATGCCTAAACACTTAAATAACTAAACTCTTAAACTCCTAAATACTTAAACCATTAAACCGGTATACCCTAAATAATTAATCATAAATCTCATTTTTATTTGTATTCATTATAATTTTAATATTCATTATAATTTTTTATTAGTTTATTTTTATAAAAATATTAATTGCAAAATAAAATTATGAATGAGACATATATAATTTAAATAATTTATCTTCATCAAAAAAATTTATAAGCTTATTAAAAGAAAAAAAATTTTAAAAATAAAAAATTATTATTTTGTAATATATTTTACCTTGATCTTAAATCATTTTAGGTTTTGCAAATATATTCTAATTAATATCTATCTTATTAATAATAGTTTATAAATCTATTTTATGATCAGTATTATAATATCGATCAATAAAATTATTTATATTGAATTTACATGATATTTAACTTTTATTATTATTATAATTAAATATTGTATTAACATTTGAAAAAAAGTTAAAAATTATAATATTTTCAATGGTTATAACCTTGAAAATGAGAAAAAATCATAATAATAATTTTTTGTTATTTAATTATTTAAATAAAACTTATAAACCACAAAATACGTAAATACTTAAATTACTAAATACCTAAACCCTAATACTTCTGCACCACACACACATAGCGATGGACCATGGTACACTCATGCACATATTCTTGTCCATTTGGTGTAGCATTTAGAGGGGCAAGCAAGTTTGGAAGCAGCCAGAAGTATGGGCAACCAGCTTGTAGAGGGCCCCACTAGCAAGCCGGGATGATAACATTCAGACAACTGACGAGACTGAGCAAAGTGGTCGGGAGTACACCCAGGAGTAGCTAGGTGTGGGTCCCACATGCACTATCAGGTAGCATAGAGGGCCACCCAACCATCGCCCAACATGAGTAACGGGTAATCCATGATTAATTGGAGAGGCAACAAAATCCGAAGCATCACCAAGCAAAGCCAATAAGCAATGGAGTCCAGACCAGCAACACGGGAGCGAAAGATTCAAACTTATAGTTTATGTTTGTAGTCTTATTTGTATTTTGGACATTGTATTCACCATGTACTTGTAGAGACGGATCATGACATACTCACACTCACAATCTTGTCTGCTCTATATTTAGCATGCAATGAGGGCAACTGGACCCATGAGTATCTCTACGTGGGCCCACTAATGCATTTTGTAAATACACATTAGGCGATGCTACACTTCCAGGAGCAGAAGACCCATCTTTATAGCATTTTGTAATTTTACTTGTATTCTAGCTTGGTTGTACGCGTAGATAATTAGACTATGTGATGGACCTCATCACACATGCACACCGATGCATGCATATTTTTTGATATTTTTTCAGTGCAACATACAGCCACTTCTTGGAGCTCAAGGAAGAAGCATTCTAACCCAAGAGATACTCTTTTGAGGATCATTAGAGCAAAAGAATTTGGAATTCAGAGCTGAGAATGAATTGACAAAGTGCCGTAGATATTTTCTTGTGGATTTACGGGTATTCAGTTATACATGTATTCCATTGCACAGCAATGACATATGCAAATGCTTGATGCTGCATGTCACACACATGCACAATCTTATATTTGCATAGTTTTAATATGGTGCATCATTCAGGTTCCTCCAAAAGGCTTGGACAAATCCGAATGGAAAGGACACAGTTCGCATAATGACTCAATGCCAACTCTGATGTCCGGGAATGTCGGGTGATTTTAGTTGTATTCGTATGCTTGGAATTATTAGGCATTATGTTTTTTTATGTATTTTATTCATAGAACATTAAGGTGCATAGGATTTGGTGGGCTTGCCTAAATTAGTCAGCTTTTTAGTCTCTTGTAATTTGTGTGCCTAAATGATAAATAAAGTGTGTATTTTCCAAAAAAAACAAAAAAAACCATAAACCCTAAACTTTAAATCCTAAACCTTAAACCATAAACTATAACCCTAATCCATAAACCCTAAATCCTAAATCTCATGTTTTGCACTTTTATAATCAAATGACTAAGTGTTAAATTTAAATTGAAATTCACAACTTTTAGGAATGTCACAAATTTATCTTTTTGTATATGTAACACAACGTCATGACTCAAGGGGTGAGTTATGGATTCAGTCTCTTTCTTGCATTAGATTATTGTGGCATTAGCAATGGTCATGATTGTATATTTTGTCTCTAGAACACAAAATCATATCGATGTATAATGACATAACTTGTGTCTCTCTGTTGAACATATTATAATGGCACTAAGAATGATCATTAATACATATTTAATCACTATAATACTAGGTCACAGTATTGGATATGACCATAGCCTGTGCATTTTATCTTTATATTAAAAATTCATTGCACTAGGAATGATTGTAACTTTGGACATTCCTCAAGAGCAAAAGTCATGACACTAGAAATAGTTAAAGCTCGAGTACTACTTTTTATAACTTTCTATAGCTAAAATTCTTGGTATTTGAAATATCACTATGACTTTTTCCTTTCATTTGTGACCTCAATTGTCAATATGCAAGACTAATATTTTGAGCAATGATTAAAACCTTTTATACATTTGAATATTATTCATTTATGCCTTTTTGAGTATTGTGAGTTTGTATACATAACTCATTTAATATAAAAAAAAAGAATGATACTTTTCATATCCATAAGGATATAAAAAAAGGCTTAGACATGCCAATAAAATAAATTTTTTGATCCTTGATTGAAAGAGAGCCCATACTTCTTGCACTGCTCAAACCACCCCGGGGCTAGTTTGTTTTAATAGGCTACAAGGTGGTTATTTTTTTAGAGGTGAACTATGTTTTAAAAAAATTGCTTTGGGTGTGTGCATGAGAAATATTTTAGAAGAAATTACAATAATCAATATAAATAGCATCCTTAACAACTAGTTATTTCAACATATAGTTGTACAACTTGGGTTTAGTCTGTTAGCGTACATGAGTCAAATTTCCTTTGATAGCGTAGTGATTCAACATCAAATATGATGAGACATAATAGAGATAAAGTACAAGCTCCTATTAATTTGTATAGAGCTTAAGAAATCATTCTAGAGATGAGAGAGGAACAAAATAAATTATTTTAATTATTCAGTATAATTTTAATTTTAATTTTAATTATTTATCAGTTTATTTTTATAGAAATATTAATTACAAAATAAATTATTAGTGAGACAGATCTAATTTAAATTAAACCGATATATCCTAAATAATAACTAATAAATCTCATTTTTTTTTTCATTTTAATTTTAAATATTCAAATTTAATTAGTTATTTGTTTATTGTTATATAAATATTAATTACAAAGAAAATTATGAGTTACACAAATATAATTTCTATAAATTATTTTTCATCAAAATAATATAGATAAACTTTTTAAAACAAAAAAAAAATTTCAAAACAAAAAAATTATTATACAGTAATATATTTGATTTGCTTCTGAATCATTTTAGATTTTGTAAATATATTTTAATTGATATCTATCTTATTAATAATAGATTATTAAGTTATTTTTTTATCATTATTAGAATATTATTTAATAAAAATGTTTTTATTGAATTTATATAATATAAAATATAATGATTATTATAACTAAATATTAAATTCACTTTTTAAAAAAATTTAAAAAATTATTATATTTTCTAAGATTATAACCTTTGAAAATATAAAAATTTAATTAAAATAAATATTTTGTTATTTTAATTTTTAAATAAAACCTATAAACCACTAAATGCATACACAGTTAAATCAGAAAACTCTTAAATCCCGTGATGCCAAAATACATTAACCATTTAACTGCTATATACTTCTTAATAATTGAGAAATCTAATTTTTATTTTAATTTTTTATAATTTTAAATATTCATTTTAATTATTTATTAGTTTATTTTTATATAAATTTTTATTACAAAAAAAAATTATGGTGCGACAAAAATAATTTAAATAATTTATTTTTAATAAAATAAATTTATACGCTTATAAACGAAGTAAAAATTTAAAAATTAAAAATTATTATACAATAATATTTGTTAATTTAATTTTGAATCAATTTGGGTTTTGTAAATATTTTTAATTAAAATATATCTTATTATTAATAGTTTATTAATTTAATTTTTGATCATTATTATAATATCTATCAATAAAATTGTTTATATTAAATTTATATGATATATAATTATTAAAATTATTATAACTAAATATTGTATTCACATTTCAAAAAATTTTAAATATTATTATATTTTCAAAGGTATAACCTATGAAAATGACAAAAAAATTACCATTTTTTTTGTTATTTTATTGTTTAAATAAAACCTATAAACCACTAAATGCTTAAAAATATGAATCCCTAAACACCTATATGACAAACCCTCTAAATACTTAAACTCTTAAATTGGTATACATTAATAATAAATCATAAATCTCATTTTAATTTGTATTCAGTATAATTTTAAATTTTTATTTTAATTATTTATCAGTTTATTTTTATAAAAATATTAATTACAAAATAAATTATTAGTAAGACTGATATAATTTAAATTAAACTGGTATATCCTAAATAATAACTAATAAATCTCATTTTTTTTTCATTAAAATTTTAAATATTCATTTTAATTATTTATTTGTTTATTTTTATATAAAGATTAATTAAAAAATAAATTGAGTTAGACAAATATAATTTATGTAAATTATTTTTAATCAAAAAAAAAAATAGATAAACTTTTTAAAATAAAAAAAAATTACAAAACAAAAAATTATTATATAGTAATATATTTTGGTTTGCATATGAATCATTTAATGTTTTGTAATTATATTTAAATTGATATATATCTTATTAATAATAGATTATTAGTTTATTTTTTGATCATTATTAGAATATTATCACTAAAATTGTTTATATTGAATTTATATGATATATAAATATAATGATTATTATAACTAAATATTGATTTCGCTTTTGAAAAAAATTTAAAAATTATTATATTTTCAAAGGTTATAACCATTGAAAATATCAAAAAATAATAACAATAAATTTTTTGTGATTTTATTTTTTAAATAAAACCTATAAACCACTAAATGCATATACAATTAAATCAGTATACTCCTAAACCGCATAATACCTAAATACATAAACCATTAAACCACTATATAATATATAATAATTAATAAATCTAATTTGTATTTGTATTTATTATAATTTTAAATATTCATTTAATTATTTATTAGTTTATTATTATCGAAATATTTATTACAAAATAAATTATGAGTAAGACAATTATAATTTAAATAATTTATTTTTGATCAAAAATTATATATACGCTTATAAAAGAAGTAAAATTTAAAAATTAAAAATTACTATTAAGTAATATATTTTACTTTAATTGTGAATCAACTTTGGTTTTGGTAAATATTTGCTTAATGAATATCTATCTTAGTTATTAATAGTTTATAATTTAATTTTGATCATTATTATA